>JAQZBX010081766.1:0-13627 GCA_029593785.1 Cabassous unicinctus | reverse complement strand
TGGGCTTTTTTTTTTTTTTTAAGATTTATTTATTTATCCCCCCCTTGCTGCCTGTGCTGCTGTGTCCATTCGCTGCGTGTCTTCTCTGTGTCTGCTTATCTCCCCCTTGCTGTGAGGTCTTGCCGCATCAGCCCACCGCGCCGCGGCGCGAGCTGGCCTGCCCTCACAAGGAGGCGCCGGGAAGCGAACCCGGAGCCTCTCATATGGTAAACGGGTGCTCTATCCATTGCGCCACACCCGCTTCCTGCCGTGAGGTTGCTGCATCAGCCCACCGCACCGCTCAGGTCGGGTGCCCTCACAAGGAGGCCTCGGGACGGGAACCCGGGCCTCCCATATGGTAAACGGGGGCTCTATCCACTGAGCCACACCCGCTTCCCGACCATGGGCTTTTTAGCACTGGAAAGAATGTCAGCAGCCGTCAAATCCAGCCCCATTGTTTTCCATTGAGGAGACCTATAGAGACCACAGGCACTTGAGGAAGTTGTTTGAGGACCCAGAGCTTGTGAGACCAGAGGTCATGTCTCTCAACTCTCAGTTCCCTGCATCGGACAGCAAGGCAGGGAAGCGACCCCAGCTTTATCTGGCTCCTTTCCTCCACTTTCCTCTCTGAGCCCAGCCTGCAAGGCTCTCCCTCCTCCTTGCTTTGTTAGTTTCTGCTCATTCTTAAGATCTCTGCCTCCCTAGGAAGCCTTCCTGCACCACCTTTCCTTGCACCCCACTAAGTCAGTCTCCACCCCACACCCCATTTCATACTTCCTGGCCCCCTGTACTGATCCATCACACACATTCCTAGTGCAGTCACATAACTCATTGTGCATTTGTTTATTAAATGCCCACCTCCCTCATTAGACTATCAGCTCCATGACAGCTGGACCAGAGTTTTCTTCTTCACTAGCGTAGCCCCAATACCCAGAAGGAATAAGGCAATGGAGAGTAGACTCTGGGTTGCACTGGTCTCCTGTTCTTTCATCTCTTAGTACAGCTGCCCTGACTCAGACAAATTGCAAAAGCCTCAGAAGCACTTAATGAGACTTGATCATTCTCTTTTCTCCATCCTTCCTGCACCCCCACTTCCTCAGCACCTACTCCAGTGTCCAGTATGGAGCGGACAATCAGCAGCAGTTTGCTGGCTGCTGCCTGGGCCTCCAGAGCAGCCTACCAGGGAGAGGAACCAGGGATTCTTGTGCTGTTGCAAAGACTGAAGGGCAGGAGCTCTGCGCTGACAACCCCCACCCCCCACCCCCCGGGCCACAACGGCAGGAATGAGCTTCAAATCACATTAACATGGTTCTCAGGAAACGGCTGCTCAATTAGAGGTTACAGCCCCAGCAGCAGCCTCTTTTTAATAGGACATTAATGTTCATTCTGAGCAATTACTGTATTTGCAATGGTTTCTTAATGTTCAGCTTCTGGAGCTCCCAGAGGAAAGGGCTTTGTGTTTCCAGTAATCAGTTCTCCACTGGGGAGACAGGGGAAGGAGCTGGGTGAAAATGCCCTCGCTGGGGTCCAGGAGGAGGCTGGGTCAGGGATCCAGCACCCCCAGGGGCTTGGCCAGGGGCTGGGGGCTGGCACGCCGCTCTGCCTGGCTCCCCTGACCGGCTCACACTCCAGGGCCTTGCCGAAGGGTAGGCTGATAAAGCCAGAGGCAGAGAGGTCTCTATGCACCAGAAAACTGCTCTGAGTCTTCTCTGCTCTGAATGAGACTTAATCACACCTGCAGTTCCGCAGGTGGCTAAAGCAGGTGCCTGGACTCCTTACAGCTGCCCCTTACACAGCCTGGCAGAGAACTTGCGCATATTGTTAATAGCTTGCCCCCACCTTTAAAAAAATTTTTATTCTAGTAACATATGTACAACCAAAAATTTCCCCTTTTAACCACATTCAAATACATAATTCAGCAGGCATTAATCACATTCACACTTTTACCATCACCACCATACATGACCAAAACCTTTCTATCACCCCAGAAATTCTGTTCCAATTTAAGCATTAATTTCCCATTCTCTACCCTTACTCCAGCCCCTGGTAACCTGTATTCTAGTTTCTGACTATGAATTTCATATTAGCAAGATCATACAGTATTTGTCCTCCCCCAACCTTGATTATTTTTTAAGTTTTATTTATTTAGTTAGTTATTTACTTTTATCCATTCCCCCCCCCCCCAATTTTTGCTGTTTTTGTGTTCATTCGCTGGGCAATTCTCTGTGTCTGTTTCCTGCCCTCTCTTCTCATCCTTCTCCTCCTGTCTTCAACAGGATCTGATCCTGGGGACCTCTGATATGGCAGAAAGGCATTCTGCCACCTGCGCCACCTCAGTTCCTGGTTTTTTGGCACGTCTCATCTTGGTTCTCCCTTGTGTCACTCTCCTGTTACGTTATCATCTTGCTGTGTGGTGCGCAGGGCCTGATGGCGCACCCGCGTGCAGGGCCTGGGGAGCTCACCCACTCGTGAGGCTTGGGGGTCTCACTCGCGTGCGGGGTCTGGCGGCGCACCCACTTTTGGGGCCTGGCAGCCCGCGCACCTTCTATATTTTTTCTTTTTTTAATTTTTACTGGGAGGTCCCAGGGATCAAACCCAGGTCCCTCCATATGGGAGACGGATGGCCAACCATTTGAGCCACTTCTGCCCCCTGATTATTAATATAAATAGTAGTCATTGCAAAATAAAGCAAGGGGTAAAATAAAGAAATAGATGACATCACAACAGCACCCAGAGATCATGGCTCTCTAACATTTTTTTTCTATGCATAGGCACACATAAAGATACTTAAATACCATTTTTTAAATGCAATCCATCATACGATCCACACTGATTTGTAACAATAGGATGACCATGCTTTGGGGTCATTGCTATGTAATAGTCTGTCTTTCCAAGTGAATTGTAGCCTCAGTGTAGGTAACACCCAACCCCACCAGGTTCATTGGTGCGTGCTTGATAGAGCAGCTAGCACATGGCAGGCTCTCTGTAAATGTTAGTTGGCAAAATGATGTGTCAGTTAAGATTTTGGGGGTTACAGGTGATCCAATTAAAGTGTCCAATTAAAACTCGCACCCCACTAAGCCAGTCTCCACCCCACACCCCATTTCACACTCTCCTGTCCCCCTGTACTTATCCACCATGCACATTCCTAGTATAGTTACAGATATTTTATTGGATAAACAAAAAAAAAGTGTTAGCTAAAAATCGTAACTGTTCAGAAATGGTTCTAGCTTCAAATGAGACTTGATCCATTAACTCAAACCATGTCATCAAGGACTGAATCCATTTTTCATCTCTCTCTCTCCTGTCTTTTTAACGTCATCCTCGGGTTCCTCATGGTGGCCTGGGAACTCCCAGGACATCAAGCCCTCATGTCCTCATGCCACATGGTCCAGGAGAAGAGAATGAGTCTCTCCCAATAGCTCAGCATATGTTTTTGGGATCACTCTGTCACTAGCCTAAGTTGGGGCTCAGGTCTTTCTTTGAACCCATCTCTGCTGCCAAAGGGATGGCTGGAGCAGGGGTTGGGATCCATCCCACCCAAGCTCCATGGGTGAGAATGGACAACAGAAGAATTCAGCAAAGAAAAATCAGGATGGTATTGAAAGGGAAGGGGGAAGGAAAACACAAATATCCAGTAGAGGAGAGTGAATGGATAGCTGGATGGACAGATAGGTGGATGAACGGAAGAAGGATTTAGCTACCAAGGGAAGCTTTGAGGTTCTCTCTTAGAGAAAGATATTTGTGAAGACAGCAGGTAGGCAGAGCTCTGTGCCATTTACCTTGGCGAAGGCAGTAGTGCAAAGCTAGACAATTATGTCCAGGAGAGACTCAGGTGCTCCTCAGTCACTGACTAACTCGTTAAGAATTTCTTCTCCTTACATTTTGGTTTCCTCATTTATTGTATGAGCTGGGGGTTAACTAGGTTATGCATTTTTCAATCCTGAAATCCTATAGTTGAATCATTTTGGACATTATCCTAGAAAAAAAAAAAATTCTGGCCTCAGTGTTCCCCCTTGGCTCAGCCAACCCATAAAAGACTTAGGTTTAGGGAGTGGAAGCCATCACCCCTCAAAATGGCAAAAGGGGGGCTTTTAGATGCAAATAGTGTGCTTTGGCCTTATTTACCAGAATCCTCTGGAACTTTGGTGACTTGTGTCTGAAATTAGGGGTTTTACTCTGAGTGGGATGGGAAACCATTGGGGAGTTTTGTGCAAAGGACTTACATGATCTAACTTCCATTTGAAGAGTGACTCGGGCTGCTATGTTGAGAATAGAGGAGGGAAAACACCTTCCAATCTTACTCCACCGTTCTTCCTCCTCATCTTCATCTCTTCTCAATTCAGACGAAGTGGCCAAGAGTTCCGACCTCACACCAAAGAATCTAGCCATGAGGACGAGGGTGGGAGATGCTTCCTTTTCCGGCTTGAGAGCTTAGGAAATAGGGGATTTTTTTGTGTGTGTGTGCATGTTTGTTTATTTTCAACTGGGGTGAAAAATCAAATTAGAGGTCACATCTAACAGATGATGAAACAGCACCCCTAAAATCATCTAAATTGTCTCATCTGGATTGCTGCAATGGCCTCTGGCTTCCTCCCTTGCCTCTGACCATCCGCTCTCAACACCAACAGTCCAAGAGACTCTAAAATGGAATCAGATCAGATCATGCCTGTCCTTTGCCTCAAACCCTCCGCCAGCTTCCCAGCTCACTTAGAGCAAAGCCAGAGTCCTTGCGATGAGGCACACACAGTGTCCCCGAGACGGGGGTCTACCGGTTACTTTTTTTTTTTTTTTTAAGAGACACCAGGAATTGAACCCAGGACCTTGTACGTGCAAAGCAGGTGCTCATCCACTGAGCTATGCCCGCTCCCTCGGGTTACTTCTTGACTTCATCTCCTTCCACTCTCCCCCTCCCTTACTGCATACCGACCCCCTGGCCTCCTTGCTCTTCCAAAAATCCTGGTAGGGAGCACTTTCCCTGGAAATGGAAGTCTTGGCTTGCTCCTTTCTTTCCTTCAGCTCTTTTCTCAAAATATTACCTCTTGAGGGGGCCTCACTTCTCATCTAAAATTGCACTCCCTCCCCTGAAGCTTACCTACTTTTTCTCCGGAGCATTTATCATGAACATACTATCTGTGTTCCTCACTCATATCTAGTTTATTGTCTGTCTTCCCCACTAGCATGTGGCCTGCATCAAGGCAAGGATTTTTCTTTGCTTTGTTCACTGCTCTACTTCTAGGGCCTAGAACAGTGCCTGGCACTAGATGCAAAAATATTTGCTGCCATCTGTTGACTGCACGCCTCCTCTTCCACCCTTCCTTTGGAGTCAGGGGCAGATGAGGGAGCCTCGGAGTGTGTGCTGTAGTCTGAGGCTGGTACTTCCAAGAAGGGAGAAGGAAGAGGCCTAAGAAACAGTGACAAGAAGTTTGCCAGTCAGATAAATTTTTTTGTGACTTAGTTATTACGGAATTAATTTCCACAGTTGTGTTTACTATGGGGGCCGAAGAAACCTTAGAGATGCTTGTTTGTGTTCATTCTTTGCCTGAGGCATTCGGGAATAAATGGAAACAGTTTTTGCTGGTGCTCTGGGCAATTCTGTTTCCTCAGACCTTTGTCTTGGATAACTGGTCTCCTCCAGCAGGGAAGGTATTGGGGGCTCCACCACGCTGTGCCATTAGATGTGTGGATTTACAAAACTCAATCTCAGGGCTGCTGATTTTCTCAGGAGCACTTGGCTTGCAAGGAAGTTGTGAGGCTGCCAGGTGCGTGGAGGTGCCTCCGTGGCAGCCGGAGGGTCAGACAGGAACGCTCTGAAAGGGAAGCTGGCATGTCTCCCCACTCCATTATCCTTAAAAATGAAGGCAACTCTATACAGGCAGGTGAGCGTTCATGCCTGCCCTACCTGCAGCCTCGTCTACGGACAAGCGCCCCACTCACGACATAGTTCTATGGCCACAGGTTCGGTTCTCTCTGACCTTCCTTTCATTCCCCCCAACATGCACACAGACATGTAGAGTTAAAACAACCCTTCAGACTGGGCATAAAGTAATCCTGAGGGTTCAAGCTGCCGAATGATGTGGGTGTTGCTGGAGTTTGCTCCTGTCCCTAGTTGGTGAGTGTCGGCTTTCCTGAGCCGCTTTCACAAACACCACACAATGGGTTGGCTTAAACAACAGAAATGTATTGGCTCCTGGCTTTGAGGCCAGAAGTAGTCGAAAATCAAGGCATCGGCAAGATGATGCTTTCTCCCCGAAATCTGTAATCTCCTGGTGCTGGCTCCCAGCGATCCTGGAGGTCCCTTGGCTTGTATCCCTGCCTTGAGTCACATGGCAACATCCTCACCTTTCTCTTCCAAGCTTTCCATGGTTTTCTCTGTGTCTGAATTTCTTCTGCTAATAAAGGACTCAAATAAGAGGGACAGATGTGGCTCAAATGGTTGGGCGTCCGTCTCCCATATGGAGGGACCCGGGTTTGATCCCTGGGACCTCCTGGTAAAAAAAAAAAAAGGACTCAAGTAATCCGTATTAAGGCCCACCCTGATTCACTTGGGCCACGCCTTCACTAAAAACACCTTCAAGAGACCCTAATTACAATGGGTTCACACCCTCAGGAACACCTATTAAGGCCAAGAACATGTCTAATTCAGGGTGCATAGCTCGATCCACCACAGTGGGCCAGGAGCAAGCAGCAGAGTAAGGCTTGCTCCCTCTTTCTTTTTCTTTTCTTTTCTTAACTCCTAGAGGAGAGTTTGGTAGAGGTGCTTTTGTCATCAGACTGGCCCAGCGGCCAAGTGCTGTCCTGGGATGGGTAGGCACAAGTTGGTACCCTGAAGAGTCACAGACGGTTGCCCTGGAATCTGAGAGGTGACATGACTTGCCAGATCCCAGAGTGAGCTGGGAACAGAGATCCCCTAGCAGCCCACAGGTGACTCTCAGCTCCTCCACACACACTGGACATTTCCAAACTATATTCCCTGCTGAGGTGGGAGGCGTCGTGGTTCCTCAAGAGCCTATGCATGGAAGAAGATCCAGTGGCTAGCACTCAGGAGCCCTGTGCCATCTTCATCCAGAGCAGCTCCACCATCTTTGTTTTCTATACTGGGGATCCATGTAATACCCATTGAAATAAGAGGCTTTAAAATAGTGCTGATTTAGGGTCTCCATACTAAGAGACCAGAAAATATAGCAATTAAGAGTACCAGTTCTGGGGGAGATGTAGTTCAATGGTTGAGCGCCTGCCTCCCATGCACGAGGTCCCGGGTTCAATTCATAGTACCTCCTATTTAAAAAAAAAAAAGAGTACCAGTTCAGGAACTGGACTCCGTGGGTCCAATTCCCAGCTGTGCATTAGAGTATTTTCATCTGTCTGTAAAAAGGATGTATGAAAGCAGTACTACCTGCCTCACAGGGTCCAGAGTATCAGGCGAGTGAATATATGTAAAGAATTTAGAAAACTCACATTCCATGGCAGGCACTCAATAAAGCGGAGCTATTATTAACTCTGAGGTGGGAACCCCCGTTTAGATTAAGCAGCTGTTGCTAATTGCTAATCAAGTAAGACGTCAAAATTTCCTTTAATAACTAGTTCCAGAGGTCCGACCACTTCATTATTTCATATTGATGCTGGGTCAGATGAATAGACTTTAAATCGAGCCACTTCAGTTGGAAGGAAGCAAAACCAATGTCGACGGGCGTGGGGGTGGAGTGGGTATTGTAAGAATATCACAAGGCAGAAAGAATGACAAAAATCCCAGAGTAGGGCCGGAGTAGGATTCCTTAAGTCAGGAGCCAGCGTGGCGTGATGAAGCCTGATGAAGCCTGGAGGCAAAACGCGGGTCTGGAATCTCATTCCCTTCTAGGTCAGTGAGAGCAGGACCTGGTGGTTTTTTGCTGGAACGTCGGGTCATTAACATGACTTAGCTACTTCCATGTTCCTTCATCCTCACGCCTCCAACTGGCTTCCTCACTCATGCTCTCTGCTTTCTCTCTTCCATTTCATCCTGCCTATATCATAGGCCCCCACGCCTCTTTATATTATCACTGCGGTTCCCAAAGCTAAGGGGATTATCATCCTAGCCAAATTCCTGAGACAGAACATTCGATTGGTCCGATTTGACTGTACCAGGTTACACCAAGGTCGTTTACCAGTCTAGGATTGGCTGCTCGTGGGTCACCTGACCATCCTTGCCCAATCAGCTGTGGGATTGTTATCTGCGCGCTAGTGAGAGTGTGTGCGCGGGCACGTCCTTCTACGTCTCTCTCTAGCCTGCTGCTTTCTGTCGGGTGTTTGAACCTTATCACAGTATTATATTATCTACCAGTAGGCACTCAGTATTTGTTGTATGATTGTAGAACCTACAGTGTCCTCTTAGAAAGAAGGTAATTCCATTTTTTAAAGCACTATAAAGCAGGTTTCCCCACAGAGCTGAAAAGCCCTACTTCCTGTAGGCGGGACATGGGCCTCCATTTATTTGCAGAGATAAGAAGGACCAACATCTGAGCTGAGCTAATCAGAGCACATGCCCAGCAGACAGCTGATTAATGTCTTTTAACTGGCGCTGTTGAAATGTGCAATACCACTGTCTTGCCGCCTACAGAATGCTTTATGATCTGGGCAGTTGTGTGTTTAGGGTCATTTCCAAGAAATGCTTCCCAGGCAGAAACAGGGAATCAGGAGCCACGTGAGAAATGGGTTTAGGCAGGAGGAGGGAACTGTTTTCCAGAAAGGGGCAGCAGTAATTTCTGGGCCGTGTGCAACCTCTGTCTCACACCCTGAATGAAAAAATGAAACTGCCCAAGGGAGTATTTTTTTCTGTTCAGGATCCAACTTTGGGACAGTAATTAGGTCCACTCCCTCCAATTCTGTCCTTTTTCTCCATAAAGAACCATTGTTTTGCTAATAATAATCATTTTGTGGATACCTCTTCTAGGCCAGGCACTAAGCCAGGCGTTGCTCACTCATTCACTTATTCTACAATATTGACGAGCCGCTGTGTGCCAGGCTCTGTTTTAGGTGTTGGGAATACAGCAATGAGCAAAATACATGAAGTCCCTGCTCTCATGGGGCTCACGTTCAAGTAGGAAGAGACGGATAATGAAAAATGAGCAAATACATACATAACGTCAAGTGATGAAGAGTGCTAAGAAGAAAAACAAAGCAGAGCAAAGGGACAGAGAGGGAAGGGGTGGTATTTTAGAGAGGGTAGTCAGGGACAGCCTCTCTGATAAGGTGCAATTTGAGCAGAAACCTAAAAGAAGAGAGACATTTAGCCAAGTGGCTATCAAGAGAACAGTCCGGTTAGAGCAGCACGGCGAAGGCACTGAGGAGAGAGCACTTGGTATATTGGCGGAAGAGGTGGGAAGTCAGTAGGGATGGAGTAAAAGGAATGAGGGGGAGAGAGCTAGGGAATGAGATCAGAGAAGAAAGGGACCTAGTGGACATAAGGAAATGGGACTTTTTTCTGTTGCCTCTGGAGAGTTTTGAGATGAGGAGGATCATGACCACTCTTTAAAAAGCATACTTTCTGGATACTGTGGGGGGAAATAGTTTGGGCGACAAGAGTGGAAACCCAGAGACCAGTTAGGTGGCACCTGCAATAGTCCAGGGGAGAGATGTTAATGGGCTGGGCGAGGGTGCTAATCATGGGGGTGGAGGGGAAAGGTCTGATTGTAGGTATATTTCGAAAGGGGAAGCAACAGCATCTGTTGAATCAAATGTGGAGTAGAGGAGAAAGAGAAGTCAATGATGTTTCCAAGAATTTGGGCCTGAACAACTGGGAGAATGGTGGTGCCATTTACGAATGGAGCAAAGAGTAGGATAGGCTCAAGAATTTGTCTTTGGACTCCTTAAAATGAAATAAGCTAGGGACTGGGTGTAGGCCTGAAGACAAGAGTCCTGGGGCTTTCGAATATGTTATTGGGAAGATGAGGAGGCTCCAGCAGAGGAGACTAAGAAAGAGTGGCCAGTGAGGCTGGGAGAGACCTGGGGAGAATTGTGTCCAGTGGCTGATGGAATCAGATTTATCAAGAAGGAAGGCACAATCAGCTGTGTCAAATGCTGCCGGTAAATGGAGGAACAGGAAACTGAGGCTTGAGCTTGGATTTGACAAGATGGAGGTGACATTTGACTTTAATAAGGTCATAATCTGTAATCTTGATACCAACTCTACAAGCTAAATATCATTATCTCTATTTTACAGGTAAAGAAACTGAGTCCAGGAGAGGGTCAGCGATGCACCCAGGGCCGCATAACCAGTTAGTGGTGGAGACATGATCTGGGTGTAGATGTGTCCGGAGCCCGTGCTCTTTCTCTGCGCCATTCCACGTGAAGTTATCACACCACAGCCGCCCAGTCACCACCTTCATGCAGCCCTTGAGAGCGCAGGCTTGAGCTCACTGCCTGTGGGTAATGTCAGCATGCCATCCTTCTATAATGCAGTTTGATCCTGATAAAAACATAAGCCTGAGGGAGTGTATGGCATGTGAATATATCTCAATAAAACTGCTTTTAAAATAATATATATATGGTATATTAGTCAGCCAAAGGGGTGCTGATGCAAAATACCAGAAATCTGTTGGCTTTTATAAAGGGTATTTATTTAGGGTAGAAGCTTACAGTTACCAGGCCATGAAGCATAAGTTACTTCCCTCACCAAAGTCTACTGGCCATGTGTTGGAGCAAGATGGCTGCCGACATCTGCAAGGGTTAGGCCTCCTGGGTTCCTCTCTTCCCAGGGCTCATTTCTCTCTGGGCTCAGCTGCTCTGCTTTCTGCTGTGTGTTTACTTCCCAGGCTCCAGCGCAAAACTCCAACTTCCCTTCTCTGTGATGTAGTTTTCTCTCTAGGTCCCCGCCCACCAAGGGGACAGGGACTCAACATCCTACTGACGTGGCCCATTCAAAGCCTTAATCATTGTTTAATCAAGTAAAAGTGAAACCTCTGAATCCAATATAATTTAATATGCCCAGAGGAAAAGACCAGTTCACAAACATAATCCAATATCTGTTTTTGGAATTCATAAATAATGCCAAACTGCTACATGTGGTATTTCATATCCATTATTTTTATTCCTAAAACTTTCTAGGCTTTCTCTCAGCTTAGCTTTTAAGACAAACTATGCCTTTTTGAACTGCACCATAGGTAAAACTAGTTTTGAGGGATAACTCTGCTGCCCCGAAGGCCTAAAAGAGGAGAAAGCTGCCCTAGAACTTCATAGGCTCTTATTCTGTAACAGCTCGAGCTTGAAGGAGATTCTACCAGCGGTGTCTTCTTCCAGATGCAGTCACGATTTAGTCCCACCTGGCACCCACTTTCTCGGTGCCCTCTCTGCGTCCTCCCTGCCTATCATCCCCTGTAAACTATTGTGAAATAACAACGAATAATTTTCTATTCATGCATCTTTGAATTGTTTCATTGATTTGCACATAAGCTATTTGCAGAATAAAGTTTTTCATTTTATGTAAAAAAATTCCCAATATTTAATTTAAAAAATTTTCCCAACATTTTATCATGAAAAGTTTCAAACATAGAGCAAAGTGGGAAGTATCATACAATGAAAGCCCTTACTCCTATCACCTCCTGTCTACATTTAACATTTTGCTCTACTTGCTTTATCCATCCCTCTATCCATCACCAATCCATCTTATTTTTTTCAATGCATTTTGAAGTAAGCTGCCTGCCTACTTCAGTATATTTCACCTCTGAGCACATCAGCTTGTGTGTTGTTAACTAAAGTTCAATATTTATTTAAGGGTTTTTTTTTTTTAGATAAAATTTGCAAACAGTAAAATGAGCAAATCTTAAGCATACAGATGCTAAGTTTTGCCAAATACCTTCACACCTGAGTCACCAACACCTCTATTAAGATCTAGAACATTATCTACACCCTAGAAAGTTCCCACATGCCCTTTTCCAGTCATTGACCATCCCCATCCCAGGGGCAACCACTGATTAGATATTTTTCACCATAGATGATTTTGCTTGTTCTAGAATTTCACATAAATAGAATCAGAGTATGTATTCTTTGGTGCCTGCCTTCTTTGGCTCAGCATAATGTTTTTGCAATTCATTGATGTGATTACATGCTATCAATATTTCACTCCCTTTTTTGCTGAATAATATTCCATTATATGAATATGCCACAATTTGTTTATTATCCATTCTCCTATTGGTTGCAATTATTATTTTCATAAAGAAAATTATTCTTGATTTCTAGTTAAAAGGCTTCTGCCTTTCTGTTAAGAGCTCTCCCATTATTTTATCTCCCATTAAAAGCTGAGGCTCTGAAGTCAGAAAGCTCTGGATTCCTATTTCAGTTCTCGCTCTTACTAACTGGATGAACTCAGGCCAGTTACCTAGCCATGCTGTGCCTTCCTTTTTCTCATCTGTAAACTGGGAATAAAAGTTGTGAAAAATGCGAGATGCTTGTTAGGCTTAGAATCATTCATTCATTCCTTTACTCATGCATGCGACAATAGTTAATGCATGCTTGCCGTGTTCCGACTGTGGTAAGCTCTGGGAAAGCAATGGGAAGCATTTACTCTCTAGTGGGCTATACAGACAGTAAACTACTAAGTGCACAATTGAGTATTTAATTGCTGTCGCTATCAGTGCTGCAAAGGGGATGTGACGGCTGCTGGGAACATGTAACAGGATTGCTCAAAGAGACTGAGCATGGAAAGATGAGCAAGATTTAAGTAAGCAAAGGGGGGAGCCAAGCAGAAGGAACAGCAAAGTTCCAGAGCCCTCTGGAGGGAGCACAGCGCATTGGAAGGGCTGAAGGCTGTGTAAGGGAAGGACAGAGGTGGATGTGCATGTGAAGTGGTGGGAAGGTAAGGAGGGCATAAGTGGAGGCTGGCGAGGCTGGGCAGTGCTGGACCACGCCGGCCCATGTTCCAAATGCTTGTCTTCAACCTCAGAGTCACAGGCAGCTAGGAAGGCTGGACTGTAAGCCTCAAACAAGTAGCAGGCAGGAACTGTCTGCTTTGTTCACAGATCTAGCCCTAGCGCTTAGAACACTGACTAGCTAGATTTGTGGAAGTGATGGAGGGAGGATTGATTGATTGTAAGCAGAGGTTTGAGATTTGTGTTTTACAAAGGTCACTGGCTGCAGTGTGGAGACTGGGTGGGAGAAAGCTCAGGGTGGATGCAGGGAAACCGGTTAGGAGGCCACTGCAGTTATCTAGGGGAGAAATGATGAGAGCCTGGACTAGCTGATGGCAATGAAGATGGCCGGGGACAGCGCTGAGCAGAAGAGTCTACTGGAATCAGTGGTGGACTGGATGGGGAGAAGGAAGAAGGAAGAGGTGTCAAGGATAGCGCTTAGGGGAAGCGGGTGTGGCTCAATGGATAGAGCTCCACGCGGTGCTGTGGGCTGATGCAGCAAGACCTCACATAAGGAATCGGGTGTGGCTCAATCAATAGAGCCCCCGTTTACCATGCGGGAGGCCCCCGGTTTGCTTCCCAGGGCCTCCTTGTGAAAGCAGGCCGGCTGCGCGGCGCGGTGGGCTGATGCAGCAGGACCTCACAGCAAGGGGGAGATAAGCAGACACCGAGAGGACACACAGCGAATGGACACAGCAGCACAAGCAGCAAGGGGGGGATAAATAAATAGATAGATAAATCTTTAAAAAAAAAAAAAAAAAAGGATA
>JAQZBX010081765.1:0-13697 GCA_029593785.1 Cabassous unicinctus | reverse complement strand
ATCACACTCATCTACTGCACAGCTACACCCTCCCACTTATCGTAGTCTTTGGCTTCATTTAGATTAAAAGGAGTTCGTGGCTAGTGAAAGATATGAAAATATGTGGAAGACCTGGGGTACTCATAACCATTACCAAGTGACCTTCCTGCAGATGAAGCCATCATTGCAACAGAATGAGAACTCTAGAAGGTTTCAGCTGGGTGGGACCACATACAGTTCTCAATGCCAGTTGGGTTCTCTAGAAGCAGACACTGAGAAGAACTTGACAAAAAGGTTATTTGGAGGAATCAACACCTATGGAAGGAAGAGGGTGGAAGCTGGTCGAGGCAAAGGGTAGTCAATGAACTGCAAGGCAGGCCTGACAAAGCCTCAGCCAACCTCATGAGAGTCAGGAGCTTCTACAGACCATCAGAGTTGCCCTATGGTGGGCCAAAATGGTGGGCCTTTATATTCCTGCCCGAAATAGTCTTTGGAAGTGGACTTCTCTGGGAAGAGCATGTCCATGAGCAAGGAGGCTGGTTCTTTGCAGCACAGGGAATCCCTGAAGGAGCCAACAGCTGGAGGCTATTTATTCCCACACTCCCATCATCTGGGGATCCTGGAAGGGACCTCTCAATAACCGCCACAGTCCTTTTATGCTCTTAAATGAAAGGTCAGGGAAGGGCATCAAGTGACCAAGGTGACATGCCTAGTCAACATCAGAGAATCACAATGCATCTCTCCTATCAACTGGTTAATCAGAACTGTGTTGTGAGGCCATGCTTTAAAAAAAGAGAAATCCCAATGTATACCAAAGAGATTGCAAGAAAAAAGGGCTATAAACCCTAAGGGATAAAAAGAGAAATTAAAATGTTAGAAATCCCTAAATCCTTACCTTAGTTGCTCTGCAAGAAATGATCGGCCAAATATGGTACAAAATATACAGAAAACAATTTAGAAATGTTAAAAATGACAACAAATTCGACAAGCATAAAAGTAGTCTAGAGATTATTTTATTTCTTTCTAATTCTTACGTGGTAACTTCTATTACAATAGCCTTAGGATGCTAGTACAATTGAAATGTTAGCAGAAATAATAAACTACATTTGGGGGCGGAAGGGAGGACAAGACCAAAGCAGCTATAATAATGAAGAGTTGCCACGAGGAAATAGTGTGTTCTCATTTCTAATTTTGCTTCTCAAGAACAAAGGAATCTAATAGTAAGGGGGGAAAATCCAAAGCTAGACTACATACACACACACATACACACACACACAGAGAAAAAGAGAGAAAGTTGTTGAATATATCTCATGCCTGCCAAAGCAGTTTTCATTCATTAACTAATTTTTCAAATAATGAATTTGAAGTTTTAATTATAATTTTTTTTTTGTATACAAAATGTAATTGGATAAGATGTAGCAAATATGGGCTTTACTAAAGCTAACCCTGGGGAGTGGGAGAAGGAAAAAGGAAGGGGAGAAGGCAAAGGGAAGGAGTTAGAAGAATACCTAGTGAGAGGCCCATTGTTGGTTTGTTTTTTTTAAATAATACTATGGCTTTGTTAGGCCTCACAGTCTCAAAAACATTAAAACACTTCTTCTATCCTTTCGAAAGAGCTAACCTCTAAGACGGGCTCTGAAGTCAATTTGCCTGAGCTCAAATGGTGCCTCAAATCCTTCCCAGCTTTGTTGCCTTTGACATGTCAGTTTCTCTGTGCCTCAGTTCCCCATCTGAAAAATGAAGATTAAATAAGACCTATATCAGAGGTGCAGGCTAAAAGAACTAATCTTTGTAAAAGTGCTTAGCACAGGCTCTGACACTAACAATTATCTCTGTTATTTTCTTTATCATTATTCTTTTATTCCTATTAATCTAGATTTATTTTTATTTACTTGATCCATTTTAAACACCCCCCCTTCCCCATTTGCTGTTTTGTGTCCATTTGCTGGGCAATTCTCTGTGTCTGTTTCATCTCTTCTCCTCCTCCTCCTCCAGTCTTCACCAGGATTCGATCCTGGAGACCTCCGATGTAGGAGAGAGGTGTTCTGCCATCTGCGCCACCTCTGCTCCTCCTATTAATCTAAATGACATCCAGGTTGTACGAACCCAGACAGGCTTACCAAGACATTTTTAAAAAGCTAAAAAAACAAAACAAAACAAACAAAAAACCAAAAAGAACAATAATGCCTCTGAAATAGGAAGAAGGCTCTTCTCTTCAGAGTTCAGAAGAGATGGCCCAGAATCTTGCGGGAGTTGTTAATATTCAGTGTGAAAACTAGGAAAGCGCACTGCCTCTGTCTTTTCTATCATACATAACCTCTCACCCTTGCAGTTCATAGAACGAGCCTGGGTTGGGTCATGTTACCACCCTACTTGGCATCTCCACTGTAAAACATCGTAGCAGATGTTATGAACATGGCAAACACATCTGAGGACAAGCTCACACACTTCTTCCAATGACGACTCCCTTAGCAATAAACCCAACAAAGATGCAGGAGTGAGACAAAGATGCAAGGCTAATACATCTTTAAGGATTTTCAGTTTAGTTACTGTGGGAATGGAGTTAAAAAATGATCTGATGGCTCGAATGAAAAAAAAAAAACTAAAGGTTTCTTTTTTTTATTTACGGTTATACTTCGTGGATATGAACAGCAAGTATTCTCCCAGCAGATGGATTTTCGAATTTAATTCCATTCCACTATTCTGCTGACTCTGCCTCACAAACAAAAAGTACATTTGAGGATTTATATAAGTGCAACGCTGATCTGTAATAAAATCTGAAGCCTAAAAATCTAGGCCTTTAGCATTTTAAAAATAATAAAGTAAAGGTTTTCCTGAAATCGAGAAGCTACAACTTCAATGCTATTTCAAAATTTAAGGTTCTTAATTCTCGGCCATAAGCATGTCAAGATGGGTTATTGCAGTCAGAAAAATCATATACTGCAGAAATATTCTTTCATTAGGAAAACTGCTGCCCAGAAACTTTTACCTCAATGCATAGCTTTCAAAGCTATACAAATACAAATTTTAAAAACAGTAACACATGGGAAAGTTTAGGATTGCATTCAGAGAAATGTATATCCTCAAGGCCCTAGGGAAAGTTTTTATAATTACGATTTTACTTTTTAAAATATTTGCTGGTGCTCAATGAAGATGTTAAGGCTATCATCTCCCCCCAAATAACTACTGGGTCATGGGTTAGTAGAAAGCTACATCTCATTTCACTAGACCCAATAAAGATAAATCATCCATGACTATTGTTCTTTGATTATATTAATATTTCCTCATCCTCTCCCTGCTTCTATTGCTTTGTGTGACAGTTTGATATTATTTATGAATTACAAAAAGATATATTGACTATGTTATTGATATTAAACTGGGCTGTTTCTCTGGGTGTGATACCGTTTGAATGTGTTAAATTCACAGGCTTTATGTTTACTTGATTAAACCAAGATTAGGGCTTTGATTCGACCACATCACTAGGGTGTGCAGGGTTGAGGCATCGCCCCCTTGGTGGGCTATATAAATGGAAGCTCAATCAAGAACACAGAAGTAGATACACAGAGAAGATATACAGATGAAGAGAGAGCGCTCCACAGACAAAGCACAGGCCCGGGAAGGGAGATGAGCCTTTTGCCTGACAGTTTACAGCTGACCTTGTGAAGAGAACAGAGCAGCTGAGCCCGGAAAGAAACGTATATTACCTCACCTCATTCTCATGGGAAATAGGTGTTGTTATTGTGACTTTTAAAAGTTAGAAAACTGAGAACCAAAACACTAAGAGATGTGTTTGAGATTTCAGAGTACGGGGATGAAAGAGAACTTAAATTTACTTTTTCTGACTCCACACCACCACTTTTCAGTGGTCATATCATTCTTCCGTCAATTATATTTCTGTTTCTCCTCTTCTTTTCTTCATTCCTCAATGTTGCACCTTTGTGTGCTTGTTCTCAGTGATGGACAAGCCCCTGTGTCTCTCCTTCTTTTGTTGTTTCTCAGTCCTTGCTTAGTACCTAACATCCCTGCTCCTGGCAACTTCTTACTTATTCCCTGGTGTCAGCTTGGACTTCCACTTCAATGGACCTCCTATGAACAAGCAGATGTGTGCTTCTCTGGGAAAGCACTGAGGCCTGAAGACAAGGGATGGCACCTAACTTAGTCTATATTGTGATGCCTGTAAACTGGAGGAAATTCAGGGGCACTTACTACTGTTCAGGAACTTAAATACCCGTCCCCAAAAAGAGTTTAGAAGAGCTAATGAGAAAGGAGCCTACTTGCCCAGTCAGAACCATTCAGTTAGATAACTGGGAGGTGGTTTCTCAACCTCACAGACAGCAAACCATTTGACTATGGAAATAAGGAGAAAGGCAGAAAAAAAAAAAGAAACCCCTAATAAATATTTTTTCCATAGTTTGACAAAGGAACATTTTCGGCCATCCAGAATCTCTCTTTAAAGCTACTCAAGGCACAACACTTTCTCCTTAAGACAAGAGAATCTCCTTTTCTACCCTGCCTTAACATGGGCCTGAACAACGTAACACAGCTCCCTGCAACTCGGTGTTCAAAAGACTGTATTACAGTTTTAAACACCACAATTCCTTTCCTTTGTTCAAAGAAGTAAAGAGAAACTGACTCTAATAGGATTTTCTCTACTCTGAAACCCGTTTCACTATTATATTATACCATTTTAATATGAAATATTTCAATCTTAGATATAGGAATAGGAAATAACAAACACCCATGGGCTCTACCCGGTTTTATCAAATCATAACATTTTTTCCTAATGAACTTCCTTTTTAAAAAAAAAAAAAAAAAAAAATCAATCATGATGAACACACTAGAAGTGTTGTTTCTACCACCTCTCTGATACCATTTCCCAATCCCTAGGAAAAGGCACTATCCTGATGTCAACATGTACTCTCCACATACATGGTTTTATGCTCTTTTTAAGAATCTCTCTCTATATATAAAGAATAAATAGCATTATTTAGCAGGTTCTTAAACATTACATGAATTATGTATTTGATGATATGATGATCTGGAGATTCTGAAAAACCTAGCCAAAAGAGAACAGCAGAGGCCCAATAAATTGCCACAAAAATCCTTTTAAATGCCAATTTAGCTCACAAGTATGTAAGAGAAAGCTGAAGGTGCTAAAAACTACAGCTAAAATTAGAGTAGTAAGTGAGTATTAATGTCTCACCTAGGGGAGTATCAAGTGAGACCCCTGCAAAAGTCCAGGGTTCTTGCTAGTATGCCACATTTTTCCATATCTTTGTCAACACTTGTAAATGTTATATATTTTTTATTTTTCCCATATGAAAATGATAAATGAAGGTGGTTTCCATTTACATTTCCCTGATTATTAATATGAGGGGGCATCTTTTCATGTATTCATTGGTCCTTCTTGATTCATTATTTGTCAACTTTGTGTTCACCGATTTCACTCTGAGGTCACTTGTTTATTTGGAGGATTCCTTTATATATGATTATTTTAAATACCACTAAACATATACTAGAATGGCTAAAATTCAAATAATTGACAATACCAGGTGTTATTGGAGATATAGAGCAACTGGAATTCTCATATATTGAAAGCAGGAAGGTAGACTGGTGCAGCCACTTTGGAAAATAGTTTGGCAGATTCTTAAAAAGTTAAACATGTGACAACCAACAAGATGGAGGCAGAGTAGAGTAAGGCACTCCTAGAGTCAGCTCGTGCTACAGGAAGGTTAGTAATCACCCAGAGCTATCTAAAGCACCTGTTTGGGGGGGCCCAGGAGACCAGAAGAGCATCGTGCAACATCCTTGGAAGAATGGAGGGAGGAGACTGCCCATCTGCAGAGAAGATTTGTAAGTAGAGCACTCTACTCCACGGAGGGTGGTGCCCATCCTCCACTGGTGGCACAAGCTGCCCAGGGAGCTATTCCATGGCGGGAATTGGAAGCTCCATTTCCCAAAAATGGGGAAGAAAGAGACTTTGGGCATCAATTTCAGCTACTGATTAGTAAATTTGGCAGGCTAAAGTATAATCTTAACAACAGCTAAAGTATGAACCTGTCCAAGTCGAAAAGAGGCCAGTAGCCACAATTTTGACTCTGCCCTTGGCATGAGGGGAAGTGGGGCTGATTGAAAATCACAGTGAGGGTAGGGACCTCCTTCATTCCACCCAGATCAGACTGCAGCCCTAGTGTAGGCTTCAGCCCCATATCTGACAGGGAAGAAACTGGCAGGACTTGCACCAGCCTTTCCAGGTAACTGCAGGTACATTCAGCTGACATAGACTGAAAAGTCAGAAGACACTGAGGCAACTGTGGTCATTTTGGATCCGCACAACATAGATTGCTGCCCACACCTGCAGCTTCATCCACACCCCAGGCAGGGGAAGAAGGGGCCTGAAGCTTCATCAATCTCTCTGAGCAACTACAATCTAGGCCTGCACGACTTGTATTATTACACACAGCTGTGGCCCTATCACTACCCCTGGCAAAGGAGAAAGGTAGGAGAAGCTTCATGGGTCCCAGGGACAATGTGGCAGCTTGAGCCTCCACAGCTTACAGCACCAACATCCTCAGCTCCTACTATACGACCAAAAAGGGAGAAAGGGCAAGAAAGCCCTAAACCAGAGAAACTGCACCCAGAATAAATACATATAGTAAATCAGATGCCAAGATACCAAGAAAAAATTACAATACATATCAAGAAACAGGTAGATATGGTCCAGTTAAGGAACAAGAAAAGCCTCCAGATGACATAAAGGAGTTGAGACAACTAATAATAGATGTTCAAACAAATCTCCTTAATAAATTCAATAAGGTGGCTAAAGAGATTAAGAATATTAAGAAGACATTGGATGAGCACAAAGAAGACTTTGAAAGCATATATAGAAAAATAGCAGATCTTACGGGAGTGAAAGGCACAACAAATGATATTAAAAATTCATTGGAATCATATAACAGAAGATTTGAGGAGGCAGAAGAAAGGATTGGTGAGCTTGAAGAAATGGCCTCCAAAAGCAAACATGCAAAAGAACAGATGAAAAGAATGAAAAAAATTGAACAAGGTCTCAGGGAAATAAATGACAGCAGAGTGTCATGGGTGTTCCAGAAAAAGAAGAGAAGGGAAAAGGAGCAGAAGGAATATTTGAAGAAATAATGGTAGAAAATTTCCCAACCCTATTGAAGGACATAGATATCTGTGTCCAAGAAGCACGACATACTCCCATCCAAATAAATCCAAATAGACCAACTCCAAGACACATAGTAATCAGACTGTCAAATGCGAAAGACAGAGAGAATTCTGAGAGCAGCAAAAGAAAGGCAATTCATAACATATAAGGGATACTCAATAAGATTGAGATTTCTTACCAGAAACCATGGAGGGAAGAAGACAGTGGTATGATATATTTAAGATACTGCAAGAGAAAAATTGACAGTCAAGAATCTTATATCCAGCAAGACTATTTTTACAAATGAGGGTGAGTTTAGAATATTCACAGATAAAAAGAAACTGAGAGAGTTTGTAGCCAAGAGACTAGCTTTGCAGAAAAGGCAAAAGGGAATGCTACAGTCTGAAAAGAAAAAACAGGAGAGAGAAGCTTGGAAGAGAGTCTAGAAATGAAGATTATATCAGTAAAAGTAACTAAAAGTCTCAAAAGAATGGTCAAAATAAAATATGACAGATAAAATCCAAAGGTCAAAATGGGTGAAATAAGAACTGCCTTTATAGTAATTACATTGAATTTTAATGGATTAAACTCCCCAATCAAAAGACACACTGGCAAAATGAATAAGAAAATATGAGACACCTATATACTGTCTATAAGAGATTCACCTTAGATCCAAGGATACCAATAGATGCAATCCCAATAATCACTTGACCAGAGATGAGAGGGTCTATTTCTGAAACCATCAGTTCAGTTCCATTGGTCTGTGTCTGTCTTTATGCCAGTGCCATGGTGTTTTTACCACAGTAGCTAGGTAATATGATTTAAAGTCCGTAAGTGAGAGTCCTCCAACTTTGCTTTTCCTTTTAAAGATGTTTCTGGCTATTTGGGACCCCTTACCCTTTCAAATAAAATGGATAATTGTGTTTTCCATTTATTTAAAAATGCTGGTGGAACTTTTATCAGGATTACATTGAATCTGTATATCAATTTGGGTAGAATTGACATCTTAACGGTATTTAGTCTTCCAATCCATGAGCATGGAATTTTCTTCCAATTATTTAGGTCTTTTTGATTACTTTTAACAATGCATTGTAGTTTTCTAATACAAGTGCTTTACATCCTTGTTTAAGTTCATTCCTACATATTTGATTCTTTTAGTCGCTATTTTAAATGGAATTTTTTTCCTGAGTTCCTTCTCAGATTGCACATTACTGGTGTCTTTTAAAGTCTATTACATCTGATATAAGTTTAGCTACCTTTTTTTTTTTTTTTCCTTTGGTACTGCATGTGTGGAATATCTTTTTCCAGCCTTTCACTTTCAATCTATTGGTATCCTTGGATCTAGGGTGAATCCCTTATCTCACACAAATGCCTTACCAATAAGTCTTGAGTCTTTGCTGCTACTTGCTCACTAGGTCCTATCAACATGATATCATCAATATAATGGACCAGTGTGATGTCTTTTGGGAGGGAGAGACAATCAAGGTCCCTGTGGACAATATTATAATACAGGGCTGGAGAGTTGATATACCCCTGAGGCAGGACAGTGAAGGTATATTGCTGGCCTTGCCAGCTGAAAGCAAAACTGTTTCTGGTGGTCCTTACTAATGGCAATTGAGAAAAAAGCATTTGCCAGATCAACCATAAAGTTGGGCATGTACAGCAGCACTCCATAATAAAGTGGAAGTGGTATATACAAGATAGGGGCTTGAGCAGATCCTGAGGGCACAAGTAAGTTACATGAGGAAGTAGCCCAAATGCCCGTGCTCACCACCCCTGCCATGTTGCCCTCTCTTTCCCAGCCCACAGCTTTGTTCTCTTGGGGAGTCCCTTATACTCTGTTGACTGAGGAAGAGAAAACTCAGGTCTGATTTACAGATGGTTCTGCATGATATGCAGGTACCACCTGAAAGTGGACAGCTGCAGCACTGCAGCCCCTTTCTGGAGGTCCCTGAACAACAGTGGTGAGGGCAAATCCTCCCAGTGGGCAGAACTTTGAGCAGTGTACCTTGTTGTTCATTTTGCTTGGAAGAAGAAATAGCTGGAGGTGTGTTTGTACACTGATTCTTGGGCTGTTGCCAATGGTTTGGCTGGATGATCAGGGACTTGGAAGGAATATGATGGAAAATTGGTGACAAAGATGTCTGGGGAAGAGGTATGTGGATAGACCTTTCTGAGTGGGCAAAAAACATGAAAATATGTGTGTCCCACGTGAATGCTCACCAGAGGGTGTCTTCAGCAGAGGAAGATTTTAATAATCAAGTGGATAAGATGACCCGCTCTGTGGCTAACGCTCAGCCTCTTTCCCCAGCCATTCCTGTCATTGTCCAATAACTCATGGACAAAGTGGCCATGGAGGTAGGGATGAAGGTTATGCATGGGCTCAGCAACATGGACTTCCCCTCACCAAGGCTGACTTGGCTATAGCCACTGCTGAGTGCCCAATGTGTCAGCAGCAGAGACCCATACTCAGCCCCCAATATGACACCATTCCCCAAGGTGATCAGCCTGCTACCTGGTGGCAGGTTGATTACATTGGACCACTTCCATCATGGAAGGGGCAGTAATTTGTTTTAACTGGAATAGACACATACTCCGGATACGGGTTTGCATTCCCTGTATGCAATGTTTCTTTCAAAACTACTATCCATGGGCTTACCAAATGTCCACCACCATGACATTCCACACAGCTTTGCTTCTGATCAGGGAACTCATTTTACAGCAAACGATGTGAGGGAATGGGCAAACCCTAGTGGGATAATAGGAAAACCTAGTTATCCTAGTTATCCCACTAGGAAAACTTTTGCTTCCTGTCCCTGCAACCTTAAGCTCTGCTGGCCTACAGGTCTTAGTTCTAAAAGGAGGAGTGCTGCCACCAGGGAACACAACAATGATTCCTTTGAACTGGAAGTTAAGATTGCCACCTGGCCACTTTGGGCTCTTCTTACCTCTGAATCAACAGGCAAAGAAGGGAATTATTGCACTGGCTGGGATGATTGATCCTGACTATCAAGGGGAATTACGACTGCATCTACATAATGGGGGTAAAGAAGAGTTGCCTGGAATACAGGAGATCCTCTAGGCGTTGCTTAGTACTGCCATCCCCTGTGATTAAAGTCAATGGAAAATTGCAACCCAATCCAAGTAGGAATAACAATGGCTCAGAACCTTCAGGAATGAAAGTTTGGGTCACCCCACCAGGCAAAGAACCACAGCCAGCTGAGAGATGCTTGCTGAAAGTAATAGGAACATGGAATGGGTAGTGGAAGAAGGTAGTAATAAATATGAATTTCGACTGTGTGACCAGTTACAGAAATGAGGACTATAATGGTCATGAATCTTTCTTCCTGGTTTTAAGTATGATTGTAGATGTACATAAAATGAATATCTTGGTTTTCTTCCCTAACTTTTTCCCTTATCATATGACAAGTTGTATTAGTTTCATGCCATAATATTTACAGATGTCAAGTTTAAGAGTGAATTATTACCCAAGGCCTTGCACCTTATTCTGTAGGGAATTAATGTGTTTCCAGTTGTATGCAAGACAGTTGAATATTGTTAGGCAGAAATATATATATGCATGTCTGTATTGTTTTCATTTAGAGACTAAGTATGGTTTAAGGTGATGTGTATTGTTGCCAAGTTGACAAGGGGTGGAGTGATAGTTAGGCTAATGTGTCAACTTGGCCAGGTAATTGTGCCCAGTTGTTTGGTCCAGTAAGAACTGGGCTAATTGTAATACAAGGACATTTATGGACTTTAGACATCAGTGAGTTTTCTGCATAGATGGCTGATTACATCTACAATCAACCAGGGAGACTGCCGACAGCAATGAGTGATGTTTCATCCAATCAGTTGAATGCCTTAAAAAGGGAAGTGATTTCAGCATTGAGAGAGAATTTCCCAGCTCGTCTTTGGACAGCCATCGTCTCCTGGGAACTCATCAAGGACCTTCATCGGACTTTCATTGGAGCCCCTGATTTACAGCCTGCCTGCAAAATCTGGACTTGTGTATCTCCCACGGTCACATGAGAGAATTTTATAAAATCTCATACTATTTACAGATAACTCCTGTTGATTCTGTTTCCCTAGAAAACCCTGAAGTATGGAAAAAGTGTGCCAAATGTACTATGCACCATGGTTAGTGATAATAGTCTAATGATCTTATCTCATAATCTGTAACAAATATCCACCATGGTGTGGTGTGTTGATAGAGGGCTGTTGTATGGGAATTCTGCACATGCGCATGATTGTTTTGTAAGTTCACAACTTCTGTAATAAAAATATATTAAAAAATAATAATAATAGGGTGGGCTGGGGAAAAATACACCAAATGTAAGATATGGACTACAGTTAGTAGTAAGATTTTGACGATATTCTTTCATAATTTGTAACAGATATCTCATAACAATGCAAAGTGTTGGTGGTGGGTTGATGTATTGGGACCCTTGTATGATGTTATGCATGTCTGTTTTGTAAGTTCACAACTTTTACTATACACTTATTATTTATGTATGCGCAAATATAAATGATATAAAAATAATCATAATAGAGTGGGTTGGGGGAAAAATACACCAAATGTAATATACTTTGGTTAGTAGTAATATTTTGAGGATGCTCTTAAATCATTAATTAAAAATGTTTCATAACAATGTAAGGTATTGGTGGTAGGGTGAAGTATGAGAGCCCTGTATGATGTTATATATGTTTGTTTTGTAAGTTCACAACTTTTACTATACACTTATTGTGTATGTATGTTTATGCATGAGTGATATTCTTCAATAAATTTTAAAAGATAATAATAAATTTTTTAAAAGCTAAACATGTACCTACCATGAGATCTAGCCATTTTACTCCTAGATATTTACCCAAGAAAACTGAAATTATATGCTCAAACAAAATGTACACAAATGTTCACAGAAGTTTTATTTTTAAAAGCAAAAAAACTGGAAGCAACCCAAATGTCTATCAATGGTTAAACAAAATTTGGACTAGGGGGAGGCGGGCAAATGTGGCTCAAATGGTTGAGTGTCCATCTCCCATATGAAGGGACCTGGGTTTGATCCCCGGGACCTTCCAGTAAAAATAAAAAAATTTAAAAATAAAAAAAAAATAAAATGTGGACTAGAATACTACCCAGCAATAAAAAGGAATGAACTATTGGTACATGCTACAACATCGATGAATCTCAAAATAAGTATGCTAAGGGTAACAAGCCAGACCAAAAAGAATACATACTATGGGATTCTATTTATTTATAAAAAAACTCTAGAAAATGCAAATGAACCCATACAGCTAGAAAGCAGATCAGTAGTTAGCTGGGTTGAGGGAATGTGGGGAAGGGTAGAAAGAAGGTTTTTGGGGTAATGGATATGTCCTTTATTTTTATTCTAGTAGTATCAGAGCTGTATTTGGGTGTCAAAACTTAGAAAATCATGAAAATATGTTCATTAGGTCAATTTATCAAATTATACACTTTAAATATGTATAGTTCAATAAAGCTATTTTTTGTGAAAAGCCAACAAGAACAAAAGAGCATCTTAACCAGGCTAGGCTTCTATCTTGTTAGGATTTCTTGACTGCTAGGTCACAAATAAGGGACGTCTCCCAGCATTCACTTCACATCTCTCTAAAGAGAAACAAAATATTCTCTTTGGAAGGTTACAAGTAACTGCAGAGGGGAGGTGGGAGCATTACGAACAAAAAATTTTCTTGATGAAACAATGAAGGGGAAATGACTAAGTGAGAATTCAGGTTTTAGCAATATTGTTTCTCCAAGAGGAAATTTACTGTTAATATTCTTGCTGTTGATAATAGTAACCAGTGTGTCAATATGTAAAGCTTTCCAGGGGTCCCACTCACGTGGTTAAGAATCTTGCCACACCAGTCAAGACCGATCTAATGATAATAGAGTAATCCAATAACACTAATCAGCCTGTACAATTTCTCCCCACTGATGATACAGATCCTAATCCATTATCATTCTTATCAAGGTTTATACTCATTTTTTTTTTCTTTCTCTAGCTAATTCCATTTTCATACCCTCCTATTCCTCCAATGTAATAAATCAGGAAATCGATAAGCTCTACCCCCACTAAGGATATGAAGCATTTAGCTACAATTTAGATTAAAAAATTAAGACACAACCAGCCTCAATGATTTCAGCAACATCACAATTATTGAACATTTCAGCCCCTGAAGACAAAGGCATTTGAGTACTTACTATCTCCAAAAAGATGTGTCACAAGCCTAGTAAGTGTCTGCTTCAGGTCAAACTCTACCAGCTTGACAGCCTCCATTGTATGTGTCTCTTGTTTGTGGGCAGAACGGGAATTCTGTTCAAAGAGATGCAGGCTTTCTCCATCCTCAATGCCAGCAAATAACTGTAAACCAAGAGGAATAATACAAATGAATAAAAATCATATCCTGGCCCAAAACTGCTAGGAATGGATGGTGGTTTATAGTGATAGTTTCCTCAAATACATTTGCAGAGAAGCAAAAAATGGTGCAGTTTTTCTTAATAAAAAACAAAAGCAATTTCTTACTTTTG
>JAQZBX010081764.1:0-13627 GCA_029593785.1 Cabassous unicinctus | reverse complement strand
GAACTATTATTATGATGTTTTTCTAATGCAGTGGATGAGGGTAAAAGAAATTATGAAACTTGTTTAAAGTCTTTTATCAGCTTCATATTTCAGGCTGCTAACCAACATCTTCTGCAACCCCTCCAAGAATTTTACATTCTGCATCACAACATTGTTGTGAAGATCAAAGTTAGTAACAAGCATGATATTCTGTGGGGAGCCCTATTGAAATAGTCATCATGATAATTTTTCATCCCTATTAGCTGCTGACTTCCTGCTGCCTCTGACCATGCCCTTTGCTATCAAGCAAATCCATCACCATTCACCTCATTTCTTCCCAGTGTTCGTCTTGCCACCATAACTTTGAGAGTTTGTTACATGCACCTATTTAGTTTTGCACTGTTGGCAATAATTAAATTATCTTCTTAGCTCAATTTTTATATCAATTGCATGTTGGTCTTATCTGTTTATGTGGGTGCTTAAACATAGCTAATTTAGTCTCATTTCACTAAATATTTTATGCTGTGCTGTGTACACACTAGTCACTTAATTAAACCTATGAAATTGAATTCCTACAAATAAAACTGCATTTTCATTGAACTATGGGTCCCCGACCACAATGGTGCAAATCCCTGCCTCCCTAAATGAGCTTGCCATTGTGAGAGCTTAGCTGCTCTTCCATTGGTTTCTATGCTCAAAGACGTAATTTATCATCCCTACCATTTACAATCATAGACATGCATTAACCAAACCCATCTGCTAAGCCATACCTTAGACTTCCAAGTCAGGGTTGAATCACTGCTGTCAGATCCTCTCTATAACATTGTTTTTTCTTTCTGTAGTGAGTCTTAGTGAAAGACCATCCTTCACAGTAATGTTGAATTCAAGAAGTGGGGAATTACATTTCCTTCAATTGTCTATTACCTAGACAGTAAATATTTATAAAGTTCAATAGTATGGCAGACAGTTTTGGGAATACAAGGATATATCCTTTCCTTAAAGATAGAAACAGAATAAGCATAAATGAAACAATGTGCAAACAATATAAGTTCCAGAATTGAAAGATACTGGTGTGACTTATTCATTTTAAAGAAGATGAAAAGGTTAGGCCTTGATATGAGAATTTAGAAAATTGAAAGGAAAGTGAACAGTAAGGGCAACAGCATGACAAGGCATGAAAAGAGAAAAGACAAATGTGGTGTTCATAGCCTCTCCCACTCTGGAAGGTCCCAGGATTGGTTCTTGCTGTCACCTAAAGAAAAGACAAGCAGACACAGAAGAACACACAGCAAATGGACACAGAGAACAGACAATGAGAGGGGGAGAAATAAATAAATAAATTTAAAAAAGTAAAGCATGGCTCTTGAAATGACAGAGTAATTGAAAGTTTAAAGTCAAAGGGCCACTCCTAACCACAAGCACTCACTCGACCCTGTATTATCATTTTAGTTCATGATCTTCAGATATGCATTTTTATGCAGGTTTATTGTATATGTACATTAATTTATGTACTTACATTATATAAAATATGTAACAATATTATCAAAATATATATTTTGTATTAGCACTTGAATATTTTAATTTAACAATTTACATGGACATTATTTGACTTCAGTATTCATTCATTTTCCATTTTAATTGCTATATATTATTCCATTTTATGGTTGCACCATAATTCACTTAACCAGCTCATTTCTGCCTGATATTTATATTATTTCTAATACTCTGCCTTATACATATGCTGTAATGAGTATCACTTTGCAGACATCTTTACTTACTAGGTTTGAATACTATTCTTGGAGAAATTCCTAGAAACATCAGCACCAAGCCAGAGTATGCATATTTTAACTTTAACATGTTTTGTAATATTACTTTCACAAAAATTCTGTACCAGATAATTTCCCCCAACAATAGTATTCTAAAATGTCATTTTCCCCTACAGCTTTACTAACACTAAATATTATCAATCTTGGTTATGTTCACCAAATAATACAGTGAAAAAGACCTCATTTTAATTTATTTTCACTCATTCATTCATTCACACATTCATGTAATTTCTCTGATGCCATAACAAGATGACACAAGCAAGATATTACTATTGGTATCCAGATAAAACCAAATAAATTACTATTTAATATTTATAGAGACATACAGTCTAAATGTAGATATCTATATCAAACTAAAATAATAATAATAATAAATTCCTAAACACCTGCTATGGACCAGGCATTTTGCTAGTTATTTACACATATTATATTATTTTATCCTCACATCTGCATATAATGAGACACATTGTACAGCTGAGAAAGAGGAAAATAATTAATTTTCTCAAGGCCATACAATTAATAAGTAACAGAACCTGGACTTGAATCTAGGAATTTGACTTTACAGTAGGTGTGCTTTTCCTACATTTGAATTTTTTATGGAGATTATTTATCCAATAAAATCCTGCATAATAAGTGGTGCTAGCAATTGTTTAAGGAGTGCCTTGGAGTATCATCAATGAACCAGCAGTGGCCCTGTGTCTTTCAGAAGTTCTATTCCCCAAGTACATGAACCATCAATAGTACGTGTCTCTAATTAAGGTCTTTAAACAGCCTTTTTTTGTTGGTAAGTCTCCATAATTTACTTTGCTTTCCTTGAAAGATGATACAAGGTTAGTGGAGATGGAATTATCTACAATAGCACCTTTAAAGAATGGAAAGTATTATACCATTTTAGACCCAAATTTAATGTTTTCATGGAATTCTTCAGGAGGGGGGCTTAATGCATAAACAACCTTCCATGACTTCACCATCCTATCTCCTAGAAAATTATCTGCATCCCCAAATATCACTACTACCACCCTTATAAGCAGAGCAGCAGAGTTCCTCACAAATAAATGTTTGTGCTTTTATATACGTATTGATAGAGAAGTACAGAAAATTTTCAACTCATCCTTACATTAAAAATGAAAAAGAGGTCAAATGTATCATTAATTAAAACAAAGAAAAACACTGAATAAGTTCCTTCACAGATGTTTTTAATAGAAAAATAAAACTTAAAGTACCTTGGTACAAAATGAAAGTAGATTAGATAGATAGATAGATAGATAGATAGATAGATAGATAGATAGATAGAAAGATAGACAGATATCAGAGACAGAGAAATAAAGAAATGAATGAAAAAAGGGAATCAGAATATCTCTCTGAAGCCATCCTAGACACACCAGTTATTTCCATGCCTCCCCTTACTTATAGCACATCTCTGAAACAGATAAATGCACTTTTATTTGCTCAACTTCATGATCTGGATAGATGCCAACAGACATTTATTTTTTGATATTTTTTCAAAAGAGATGAAATTAAATCAAGCTAAAATTTTTTCATAGCTCAAGACTCTCAATGATGTGACCACAATCTATGAAGAGATAATACAGTTCAATTATTAACATGTTTTAATTATCATATAATTGTGCATTATTTTGAAATAATTGTATTTGAACAATTCAAAATAGCAGCTCAAATTAATGGGAACTTGTTTAATATTCATGTAAGTTTCTAAGGCCACATCCAAAGCTCAGCATAAGGTCATTTCTGTGAGCTCTCAAAACCCAGCCAGTTACTCAATGGAACCAGTAGGTAGAAGGTGGAAAATTGTGCAAATCAATTTTCTAGGATCACATCAGCATAACTAAATATCTGTTCCTAATGAGAATTTATTCACATGAAACTTTTTTTACAGAAGTGCCAGGAATCATGACACATTAGAATTTCAACTTGGTTATTTCAAGTTTGGAGTGAGTAAATCAGGTCCTACAGAAGGAACAAATTATCCAATCATTTAATGAGAAGTTATTTTGATAGAACTAAAGTATCCACTGATTTTAAAAAGATATTTAAAACAGCTACTCTAATTGCCCAAGGACTTAAATAAGAAACAACTTCTGTAGTTATCAAAAGAATTTAAATGTCATCTAAATAGACAAGGTTGCCAAAAAAGAAAGCCAGGTAAGCTATTTATAAAATCATTCAAGGGACTGTGACTGTCATTTGGTTGTACTATGAGCTTATTTTGAAAATAGTTTGCAATTCACATCTTTAAAAAAACATCATTAAAAGATGTTCTCCTTTGGGTAATGAGTCTTGGCTTAAAGAGGGCAGAGTGCCATTTTCAAAAGTGGTGAAAATGTGCAGGCTTGCATCATTCCAATTGCATCCCTTTGAGATTGGGTCTCTACTGACTGATGCGCAAATCACAATGCCAGTGAATTTCCACCCACCCCTACAGTGATAGATGGTTCCCAGGGGTACAGCTTCACTGGAGCCAGGTTAAGCTAATGCTTCCCAAGCATAAAACCAAATCATGGTATTAACCATTCAATTAGTTGCCCCAGAAATAAGTTCTGTCCTTTGATAAGAGAATAGCCACACAATGATCCATCCACCTGATCATACGGATGAAGAAAAGACAATATTATTGTTTCTTGGCTACCTAGCAAGTAGCAGAACTGAATTTTTCAATCACCTTGTCTAGTGTTCATTTCACCTAAGACTTTTGTTAAAATTATGTCAATCTGACTGCAGGATAGTTACCATTATTAAAGATTAAAAACATATATCTCAGCCAGAAAAATAAATCTAAATTCTTTCTTATTCATAACAAGTAATATTCTCAAATAATGTGTTCACAATTCAGAAACATTTTGGGTTATAGCCTTCATTCTTTTTCTACCTTCAATAATAAAATAATATCCTATATTTACTATATACTTCACAGGTTTTATTATAATTGGTTCATTGACATTTGTCCTAACATCCTGAGAACTCTCTTGAGAGAGAAGATTCTCAGTTTTATAGAATATAATGCTCATAAGTAATGAGCTAACCTCTACAACTGGATCTTCTTTACTAAAACTCTGAAATTACTCCTCATTCTTGCCTAAACATACAAACATGTGCCAGGGCAGTCTTTCTCAACCATTTTTTCTTTATCAAACCTTAAGTAGTCTTTTTAGACATTTTTCCTAATCAACCCTCTCAGAATATTTAATACCATAGATATACTATACACCTATTTATGTTGTTTATCTGTATCTGTGCTGTATACATAAAAAAGAAAAAATTTGGCTCATTCACCAAGAGCCAATTTTTATCCTTTTGGGAGACACATCATCCCCATTGTAAATATATGCATTTAGGAAACCTAACTGTAGACAAAAGAAAAGGTAAAGTCATCCTTTAAACTTTGACCTAATTAAAGTTCTAGCTGTGTTTTAAACGACTACAAAATTCCAGTTTTTCTCTTCTGCATCAACCTTTTCTTATCATACTTATCAGTAACAAAATCATATTATTTATTTAATTTTTACTTTATTATTCCCCACCAGACTTTAAGCTCCACACAAACCTGACCCTTATCTGTAGTTTTCAACATTTTATACCCAGTCCCTAAAACTGTTTTGCACATTGAAGGCACCAAGAAATATTTATTTTATATATGAAATCTGTCAAAATTTCCTAAATTTAATTGACCACAGAGTCATTTCTCATTACATTTTCAAGTAATATATGTGAACACAGTATTGAATAACAATGTGAAAATCCCTAAATAAATAATATTTAGCTCTTCAATGTGCTACTCTTATGCCCAAATAGAGTATGGAGTCCCTCTATAGTTGAGTTGCTTATTTTTTCTCCAAACATCACTCTTGTCCATGAACACATTTCTTCTGTGAAATTCAGCTATAAATGATTCATTCTTTGAGCCCATTGTATGCCACTTTTTAAATATACATATATTTATTAAGGGTAATACATCTGTGAGAATGAGAGTATCAGATGACTTTCCCTGACACAAGGGGAATAAGAGATTATAAGTAGTCTGGGAAACTAATGCCAAGGGAGAGCTGAAGGGAAGAAAGCAGAAACTCCCAATATAGGGAAGAAAACCTCAAGAACAAACTTTACAATGTATTCAAGGAACTATTCAGTGTTTGGATATTTCTCATTATGCTAAGAAACAGTAGGTGAAGTGGAAGAGTAAAGGAGGCAGGTCTAAAAGACTTGAGATTGTTGTGTAACCTCACTGAACTTCATTTTAAAGAGCTATCTAATGATATGTGCTACTAGATTTAAGAGTGTTACACTATGCAAAGAACCTAACAAAGTGCGTGCTTAATAATTGACCTTCAACAATGATTAGCCTACTACCCTCAGTTAAATAATCCATACTAATTTGACTGAATTGAATGTGCAGATTAAACCAAAGTATCCTCACACATCAGATCTAAATATTAATTATCATATTCATTTTATGAGAAAATATACATACTTCCTTTTATGTTGTTTTAATTTTAAAGTACCAGGAATAATCAGATGGAAGTTGGTCTCTAGGAGAGATTGTTGATAGTGTGCAAAGAATATCTAATTCCTTAATATTATTTCTAAATATCAAGATTCCAGTTATTGAGAATGTCAGATGGCTTTAATTTCCTCTTTCAGTTCCAACATATTCCAAATTTGCTGTTGACAATTTATAATTTGTGTCTCATTAATCATATTAATCCTTCATTCAGGACTTGGTTTCTCCCCTAAAACACCGTCATTGTCTTGGTTTCTTTAGTCAAGTCCTTCCTTTCATTTTACAGTAGGAATGGCATTTTCTCAAAAACATCTGTACTTATTGCTGGCCCACTGTCATCTCTTATCTAACAGTCTTAAGGCAAAATGAACCATGAATCATTTAGTGTAGATTCTCTTGAAATTTCTCACTGGCAGTTATAGCCTTGGCCTTTTGAGTTGATTAATTGCTGATTATATTGTGCCCCAGGCCTAGACCTTTAAAAGCTTCTCTTTTTTATGAACTCAAGTTAGCTATGCATAAGCTAGAACACATAGTCACCCCAAAGAACAGATGTGTCTTGCTCTGGCATTCCTGTATGGTCAAATAATGGAAGAAATAGCTTGAGATGAGGAGCTCATTTGAGAAAGAGAATATTTGTGAGAAGTAATACAAATTGGTGTATTATAGTCAGAGAAGGTGAGATTCATAAATTATGTAGTAATTTAGAATGAGTGTATATTTTTCATGTGTATAGAGGAAAGTTATTGTTGAAAGATATTGCTACACATGAGAAAAGGCTGCAATAAATTTGACATCATCTTTCTTGAAGGATAAAGTACATTATTAAGAATGAATATAAATTTCTTATCTATAGACATAAACATACTACAGTCAACTGTGGTTTATTTGAATGAGAATAGTATTGAGATTAGGAAAACCTGGATTTGAATTCTGTAGCTTAATCTCTTTCTGTATGACAGAGGCAAGTAAATTACTAAATCTCTCTTAGCTTCAATTTGCTTCTCTGTAAATGGGAACAGTAATTTTATAAATATAAATTTAGTTCATGGATTAAATCAGCTAGTTGTAGTGATTATGCCTGATAGATAAAAAAATTCATTTAATGCAAATATATGTATTACACTTATGGAAGGATGGCTTTGGAAACTTACCATTTTTGTTGAGATTAAGTAAAGGAATGTTTACCTTTATTGCTTCAAATGTTTTTTTAAGTCTTGGTAAGAAGAAAAAAACTTCCTCTATATTCAAGGAAAACTGTGAACCATGAGGATATTTGAGTAAATAAGACCAAATTAAAGGTAAATTCAAATTGTCTGACTTAATTTTTGTGCCAAGAAAAAATTTACAGATAATCTTTGAACTATTCCTTTCTCATTTTAGTTGGTGCCTCTTTTTTCTTTTGAATGATTCATGGTAACAAACAACAACAAAGACATTGGTAGTTCTTTCACTCCTCAACTCTCCACTACCCCCCATATATCCATCCTAGGATTTCTTCTTTTTTGCTTCACCAAAGACAAAGACAAAATAAAGGAAAATCTGAGACTAAGGTTCTGTGGAACAGTCATTTCACTCAAGTAACAAATGTATGAAGAATTTAGTAAAACAGCAGCGAGACTCTGGAGCAAAATATACCCTAGATCATCAAACTGAAGATGTACAGTTCTTTCCATTGCATATCCTAGAATATGAATATCATACATGAACACTGAATCCTTGGTTAAGTACATGAAAAGCAATTAAATGCAGCTACTGTAGTTTCTAGTGACTATTAAATGCTCATAAATGTTAGTCCCTCATCTTTTTTTTCTTTTTTGGTCAAAAAAGATACTCCTCTTTCACATTAACCAATATGTTTTTATGTGTCATCATTTTCTTGGCATTATAACCAGTCTAAGTTACTCTTGTCTTCAACAAATTCCTCATGGTATTTTTCACCTCTGTGTTTCTGACTGTATTAATGATAGGGTTTAACATGGGGGTGAAGACTGCAAAAAACACACTCACCAACTTTTCTAACAAGTAGGAGACCACGGGATGCATGTAGGTGAATATGCAGAGCCCAAAAAAGTACAACTACTGTAAAGTGGGAGCCACATGTGGAGGGAGATTTGCATCATCCTTCGGAGCCATGGGATTTCAGGGCATGCAGATTGACAACATAGGAGTTAAGTTACAGGGACAAAATGAGCAAGCACATAGACCCACTGTTAGCAGACACCAACATCCCAAGCATGTAAGTGTCACTGCAGGCAAGCTTCAGCAGCAGGAAGAGGTCACACATGAAGTGGTCAATGACATTGGGGCACAGAAAGGCAAGTTGATCATGAAGAGAATCTCCACAGTGGTGTGGAGGATCCCTCTAACCCAGGCTATGACCACCAGGAGGCAGCAGAGCTCTTGTCATGTGATGGTCATAGAGTGCAGAGGCTTGCAGATTGCCACATAGCGGCCAGAAGCCATGACAATGAGGAGGATGATCTCTGATCCTCCCAAGAAGTGCTCCACAAAGAGCTGAGTCAGGCAACCACCCAAGGAGTTGCTTCTCCTCTAGTAAAGCAGGTTGATGATCATTTTGGAGGTGGTGGAGATATAGGAAGCTCTATGAAAGACAAGTAGGTGAGAAAGAAGTACATAGGAGCAGAAGGTGTGGAGCTGAGAGAGATGGTGAAGACAATGAGAAGATTGGCCAGCACAGTAAATAGAAAAATGAACAAAAAGACAATGAAGAATATCTTCTGCAAGTGTGGATTCTGTGTGAGTCCCAAGAGAATAAATTCAGTCACATTGTTGGGAGGCATGAAGTGCTCCATTCATGGAGTAACACCTTCCTGAGGTCTGAATCAATTACAAAGAGAAAAAGAAAGATACTTAACTGTGGAAGGATTCTTGTCTGAATTCCATAGTATAGAAATAAGATAGTGACTATAATTGTGGAGGGCATCTTTGGCCCCCTTCACACAAGTAATTGCTTCAACTATTCATTCCCACATCCTACATGATGTTGTTTCCTTATCTTAAGACATGTTGCATTTATCATCTATAAAACATCTTTTATAGGGAATCATTTTATCTAAAATCTACTGAGAATATATGGGGCTTATGTGTCTTTCTTTGTTCCAACTCTGTTTGACTTTGCTAAGTCATGTCAGTTGCTCTAAGCCTCCAAGTCCTCTTCTACACCTGTGAGCCTACTAATAGGGACTGCAAAATATATTTTCTAAGCTCCAAATCCTGCAAATCGTAAAGGGTTATTCCATCATCCAGGAGAACTGACATTTAAACCAACAGCTCTAACTCTGAAAAGAAAGACATTGTCCACTGGACAAGAAATGTCATAAACTGCAGATTAAAGAAGTTTGTAAGTAGTGAGTAGTGAGTTTGTTAAGTAGTGAGTTTGTTAAGTAGTTTGTAAGTAGTAACACAGCACATGATATTCATGTCTGTTTCCTCACAGTGCAAAGTAGAGTGCCAGAGGTACTGTCTGTGATGCCTGGCACTTATTAAAGGATGAATAAATGCTTGGAGAATTAGCACACTTCTTACAACCACATGTGAAAGAATGTATTTGCTTCTCAGTCCATAAATCTAGGAGCTCAAGTGGTCTTGTCAACCTGCTCTGTTTATCATTACTGTCTATATGAGAAACATTCAAATACAGGAAACTTTTGAAAGGAGGCTACATCCCAGTTTAAATGTTTGTAGCATACTCTATAGGGTAAGTATAGAAATATTCATTCCCTCTGGGAAAGAGTGTGTTACCAGGCTATTTGACTCCCAAGTTAAGTATAATGCTGGTCAATTAATATTGTTCGTTTTACAAAATTATTTTTCACATAAAATTTGCTATCTTCCCACTCAGTAAACTTACAGTGTTAATATAAAGGGGTTAAAAATTAAAAGAAAAAAAACTCTTGATAAGCTCTACATTCTGTGAAGGTCTTTTAAATAAAGGGAAACCTTACTTTCAAAGTTTTAAAAAGTGTAAGTTTAACCTGGAGAACAGAAAGAAGTTTTTTAAGTAAGATAGATAGATGATAGATAGATGAGAGATAGATAGATAGATAGATAGATGATAATTAGATAGCTTATACATAGACAAAATACTATATATTTGTATATACATACACACATATACACAAAAACACACATTTATAAAATCTACTTGTTGCTTACATGTTCACTAATCCAACAATTATTTATTGGACTTTATGCATATAAATTTAAATGTTTGCCTGCACAGTCACAGAATTCCTTGTTAAATGTCTTTAGTATTTCCTTTCCACTCTTAGTATTTTATTACCAAACAACAATGGTTCAAACATCCATAAGATGAATAATCCTTCTAAGTGTTTTATGTTTCTGCTATAGGAATTTTCATCCTTTCTCTTCCCATTCTCTTATAACATCCATCATCCATCATTGGTTAAAGAATAGCACATTATTTCTCAAATGGGAGAATCATTCCAATTTGGAAACATAAATTCCCCAAGGGGAAAAAAAGAGAAAATAAAAAATTAATAAAATTTATTCTGCAAAACACATTTATTTCCCTTCCAGAAAGAGATAAATACATTTTTTTTAATTAGCTAAGATGAAAATCTTAGGCACATGTGAAAAGTGTTGCTGCTTCTTTGCAATTCTCTTGTATTAGGTTGACTTCCCCAAACATCTGAAAAAGTGTATGGTGTTCAAAATGTAGAAATAAGGTATTATTTACAAAAGTGATTTAAAAATAACTATGAAGTAATAGAAATAACTGTATTTTTTTCTTTGAATCAATAATATTCAATCTAGGAATAGACCAAAAAGGAAAATATTTTCAAAAGGGAAAATCATTATTGACAAATATTTTCAACAAAATTATTAGTTGTGAAAAGTTAGAAAATGCATGGTCTGTCCAACATTAGAAAAATGGTTAAGTAAAAATAGAGTGCATTGTATCCAACAGTGCGTAGATTTTAAAGGTTTTTAAATATTGTGTAATATGGTAGGAAAATTCTTATCTTGTAATATTAAGCAGGAAAATCTGGATGCAAATTTGAGTACAAAATGTAATTGTAAGTTAAACACATATCAATAAGGAAAAAAAGGTAAAAGAATCCCAAGATGCTACGTGTAATTTTGTAAAATTAGGGTGATTCTCTTTTCCTTGATGCTTGCATGCTGAAGGTATTTAAACTGCAAATTTTTGGGGGCAGCAGTGAGTTAGGTTATGATCATATTATTTTTAAGGTCCATTTAAATCTAGGATTTATCTATAATCACATGATTTCTGTAAATAAAATTCTCACCTATGAACTTTTTTTTGACACAGTTCCATGCCAGAGCCCCAGGCAGCTGTTAATTAACACAGAAACAAGTAAAGTTGTAAGATTTAAAATGCCAACTAGCCAAGCTATAATAAAACTCTTTGTTGATTTATAAATGGCACCTGTGAATAATACCTTTCTCTTGAGTCTTAAAAGTGCTACCACATATCCTGTTTTAAGTGAAGTTTCTTAGCTGTGGCTAATGAGACCTCAGGAGTATTTCACCATTATTAATAGAACTTGCCAACCATCCAATTATTTCACATTACTTAACTGAACATCAAGGGAGAACTTTTATAGCATTTCATGGTTAACTTCCAAATCCACTCTTATAGTCTATGTGAAGATAAATCAGAATAACAGGAGAACAAAATGAGTCAAACACTTACAAATTAACTAGATGACACTATGTTTTTGGACATTTGATACCAAATGAGTCTAGTATGGAGTTTCTGGATATTTGGTATTGTGAAAAGTAGACATTTACATAGGTAACTAACTTATTTTTTAAATTTTCACCATAATATTATGTTTCTTTATCAAGCCATCCTTTATGTTGATCACAATTTTAGGTATTGTATTCAGGTATGCATGCAGGACTGTTATATACCCTACTATAAAAATGGAACCTCACACCAGAGGAAATGTTCAGTACTTCCTCAAGGCCATTGTTTATTGCTCTGATTATGGCATAAACTAATATGATAATGATGAAAATAATTTCACTTATTGAATTATATGCTAAGGTAAAATGTATTTTTTTCAGCAATACAAATTTAATCTCACAATACACCTATGGAATGGGAAAGATAACTCCTGGATTGACTCCAGAGGGTGTGATCACTAGGCAACATGTCATGATAAAAAAACAGCTCAAGAAAACTGAAGCCATGTAAGAAAGCTTAGTTTGTTGAGGCCATTTGCCTATTATAGTGCTGGCTATGATAACCTTTGTGACAGTAAGTGCCAAAGAAACTTTGAATGGGATTTGAAATTATCCAAAGAACTTTAAAGAATATAAATGCTCATTTGTGAATGTCTTCAACTTGTCTTTCATCTCTCAAATGAAAGACAGTCAGATGGTAGAATTAGCATGTACTTACAAGGTTAATCTGCCCATCCTCATAAAAGACTGAAATCCATTCAGTAGATTTGGGGATGACCCTTTAAATGGTCATCCAGCTTCTACCTAAATAGCTAGATCAGTGGTAAAAAAAAGTTGTCTTTTTTTTGTTTGTTCTTTTCAATCCCTATATCTGGGGAGCTTCCCAGGGCCTAAACTCCTATGACATGGAGAAAGGACAACATCTACAGTATTAAATCTAAAATCAGTCTGTGTTGTATATAAAGGTAATATTTCAAATTGGGGTTCCTAAAGCTAAACCAGGATAGTCTGTTTCCAGAATACAACTCCAAAGAAAACGCAAGAAAAATATTGGAAAGACAGTAACACATTTTCAAACTAGAAGGATAAACCAGAATGAAAGCAGAGCAGAAGAAAAGAAATATGGATCAGATCACAGTTGGTCAGAAAGCAGTTGAGGTATACTTTGATGTTTGACAGTTTCAGGAACTAATGCTGCAAAAATTGGGAGCCTGCCAGTTTTCTTCTTATGGATAACCTTGTGCATTTCAATAGACACAAATTAATATTCTCAAGGCAACAAAACACTCAACAGTAGAATTCACATTCTCAAATAGCCCAATCCAAAGGATGAAATCTTTTCATCCCAGAAGGACATTTTCTAAAGTATTTACCAGAAATGGAAAAGTTTAGGGTGGTGGACTCTTCAATTGCTGGCCTCTACAAGTAATTACTAGTTACTCTTCAATTTTGCTTCTTAAACTTGGAGTAAAAGCAAATATGTTTATAAATATATTAGCAATATTTAAGGTAATAAAAATGACATTATCACAATCAATAAACTTGGCAACACCTTCTGAATTACTTAAACTGCCTTTTGAAATGGCAAGACAGTTTAAAGTCATAG
>JAQZBX010081763.1:0-13644 GCA_029593785.1 Cabassous unicinctus | reverse complement strand
CGCCGCGCAGGCCGGCCTGCCCTCACAAGGAGGCCCCGGGAGGCAAACCCGGGGCCTCCCATATGGTAAACGGGAGCTCCATCGATTGAGCCACAACCGCTTCCCCAGATGTTACTTTTATATGCACTTACATCAACCACTGTGTCCTCTCCTCAGCTTATCAGAATACAGCAGTAATTAAATGAAGCCCCACTTTCTCTGTGAAACATGACAAATCCATTCCGATCTAGACATCACAGCCTTCCTAACAGTTAAATGCTACCTCCTACATTTATCTATTTCCTCTGATTACCATACCATCCAACTAGACTAAAAGCTAGAATCACATATCTCATTTCTTTTGTGCACCTTCAGTGCTAAATGTACAGTACAGGGAAGCGGGTGTGGCGCAATGGATAGAGCACCCGTTTACCATATGAGAGGCCCCAGGTTCGCTTCCCGGCGCCTCCTTGTGAGGGCAGGCCGGCTCGCGTGGCGCAGTGGGCTGATGCGGCAAGACCTCACAGCAAGGGGGAGATAAGCGGACACAGAGAAGACACGCAGCGAATGGACACAGCAGCACAAGCAGCAAGGGGGGGATAAATAAATAAATAAATGTTTAAAAAAAAAAAATGTACAGTACATACAGTAGTTAAGAGCATGGATGTTGAAGTAGGTCTTAATCCCAGCCTCACAAAGTATAACTAAGTGACCTTGGGAAAAGTGCCTAATCTAAGCTCATCTATGAAAAGAACCACCCATACTCCTCATAAGACTGATGAAAATTATGTAACTCATATAAAACATAACATAATGCCAAGCAATAAATATTAGCTGTAACAGTTTAATTGGAATTTTACACAGCCATCAAATACAACACAGACACACACATCTCAGTTTATCAACAGGTGTTTTGATGGAAATCATTCTAAATAAGAGTAAAGAAACTACATGCCTATAAGGCACTGGGATAATTTTCTTAATAGAATCAGGTACTGCTGTAAGTCCATTACTGCAGGAATGTTCTAAGGAATGTTTCTACTCTTCTGTAGATATTTTAGCAATTTAAATTTTAAAACTTCTCAAGTCCCCTAGGGAACCCTTCTACTACTCTCAACTTTCAGCCTTTTAAAATGCAGAAAAATGAGGCCATTAGGCATGATCTTTAGAACCACATCCATTGTTTTCTCCAATCTCAGATAAGATGGCATTCCTATTCCACATTCCCATGTACACCCTTCTTGGCCACTTACTAAATGTTTATATGTTTCAAGATTCAGCACTTATTTCCCTTTTCACTGGATTGCAGCTTCCTGCCTTCTCTTAAAACTCTCTTCATTTAAATTACCATGTTTTGAAGGAAAGAAAAACTCTATGCTTTTCCTATTAAAATGTATAGACATTTACAAAACTGAATTTACCTCCACATATATCTGAGCAATAAGTAACCTAGGCAAACTTTTAGTTTAACACTGTATTAATTTGTACTAGTCAAATTCCAAACCAAAAATATCAATGCTAAGTCACGCACCATTCAAATAGATAATATAATTAAGATCTTACTTATTCACATCTGAACCAAAATCTTCAAGAAACTCCACTTTTCTCTGAGAAAATGTAATTCTCATCTTAATAGGCAATGAACCATGTATAGCTTTGTCAAAACAATTTAGGATGTTTTCTTCATTTTGTTTGAGGTCACCACTATATTCCATTTCAAGTAAATTGAGGTATAACTTTGTGTTCTCCTATGTAAAAAACAGTGTCAATTAATGTTTCTAAAATACTTTAATTAGAATATAAATATTTAAAATACCTTATGTCTCAATTAGAAAAATTCAATATTGACAACTTATTACATTGTATCCTATCTATACGACTTGACATACCATGACAATTAGAAAAAAAACATAAAAAGATAATTTCTGTTGTTTCTAATAATTCAATCTTTCCAACTATAAACATTTTAAACTGTAGCTAGAAGCAAAGTGTTATTACATCTGTTTTTAAACAGACCTGGCAGTGGCTGAAAACCTAAGAAAGGAGAAGTTTCCTATACACTGTCTTTTATCAATTGATAAAAGGAAATACTTTGGAAATGGAGAATAATCTCATTGCTACATTTCCTACAATGTTGGCAACTTCCATGATTTTGTTTATAAAATGTTCTCCCAGGTCCTCTATTCTATATAATAATTAGGAAATTTGTTGCAAGATTTCTAAAGGTGGTGAAAATGGAAAGTGTCACAATCTCCACTTTTTATCCAGTATTTAATTTTCTGAACCTTTTAATTCATAATAATTTGAACAAAAAAGAAAGAAAGAATGGCAACATCAGTTTAGAGGGACTGTTGTCTTCATTTAGTAATAAAATATATTACATAAAGACCAAATCTGTCATCACAGTTGCCAAAGTGAAAAAAAAATTTGACCATGGTTTTGTTACGGAATACATTCTTAAAACATAAAAATACATACTTTGTCTTTTTCAACTGCTTCCAAAAGCACCTTTCTTGATTTGGGAAGGTTTTTTTGTATTTTGAAAAGATGTCGGGCTAGTTTGATAGCATAAAACGAAGACTCATTATTTGATTTGGCATTTTTAATGGCATCCTGAAGCAACTGTTCAGCTTCTTCCATATTTCCATGCCGTCGTTCTAAACTTACTCTTCGCAAACGAACCATTGCCAATCCTAGAACACATTCTTCAAATGTTCTCAAGATATTCCTGGCTTCGTTAATATTACCTAGGAATAGTAATTAAATGTTTATGCTTTTGTTTTAAACTTCTGAAATATTGTTTACACCAAGTTTTGGGAAATAACAGTCCATGGGCTAAAATCTAGGCTTCTACCTATTTTTGTAAATAATTGCAATACTGTCATGTTCATTTGCTTATGTATTGTCTATGGCTGCTTTTATGCTTCAGTGGCAGAGGTAAGTAGTTATAGAAAAGACCATATGGCCAGAAAAGCCTAAAATATTTACTATCTGACCATTTATAGACAAAGTTTGCCAACTCTGCTTTACACCATCCCTCTTTAACTCATTCCCTGTATATTTACCCCGAAGTAACTTAAAATCCCCAAAATACCAACTGAATTTCCTTATTCTTACCCTGCTGTTCCTCAAAAGCTGCCCAAAGCATATGTACCATGGGTTTCTTTGGGAGATGAATAGTGCAAGCTCTGCTGAAAACATGCCTCACTCCTTCAATACTGTGGTTTTCCATGTACTTGGCATACTACATATAGAAACAGAGAAAATACTGAATAATTTACAGTTGAGCAAGCCATTAAATATGTGACAGAACGATAAAATTCTATTTTTAAACCCATTCAGCACCTTTATTGAACCACTAGACTAGTTTCTGTAAGGAAGGACGAAGAGAGGCAACGAGGTTGGCATATGCAGCAGTCAAATCTGGTTGCAAGCAGACCATCTCCTAATGCAACAGATATAGTTATATGAACAACATTCAACAGAAGTACAAAAAAGGTTAGTCACTAGATCAATGTTTATAATATATTCAAGTTTAAGAACATATAATTTTCTTACCTTAATCCAAAATTCCTCATAGAGAGCACATGATATCACACATCTTTCAAAGAGAACCACAACTCGTTCATGAGTCCCATTTTCAATTTCAAATTCTAAATATTCTTTCCAGTTTTTCAGCTGTGCCTTTTCCAATGGCTTCACATGAAAATAAGGTCTCTTAATCTGTAATACAAATATGACATGACAATGAAAGTAAACCAATACCAACAATCAAATATGCATGAATAATGTCATTTAAAATATAAATGTAACTATAAACATAATGAAACAGAAATTTTAAAGATCACAATATTTTATGATAAACATTTTAAAGTCAAATGCCTTAAATTCCTTTGACTTTATGAATCACTGCAATGGAATTTGTTTTCCATTTTTTCAGTCATTATAATTATACAATTTTTTTATGTCCAGGCAACTTTATTTCTTATTGATTATTTAAATATTTAAATACTGAAATACTACAGTGACAGAAAGCAGATCAATAACTGCCTTAGGACCAGTTGTGGGGCTAAGGGTAATTGATTGGAAGGAGCTAAGGGAACTTTTTGGGGTGACTGAAATCATCTATATCTTGGTAACACTCATTTTACTGTACACTTAAAAAGGTTGCATTTTATTTAATGTAAAGTATAACTCAAAGAAGTTGATAAAAATTTAAATAATTATAATTAAACAGTTGAACTCAAGCAGATATCTTGCAAATCAAATTAAGTCTCAATTCAACATGAGTCTAAAATAGGACATGGAAACTTGATAATGGTAGCAATAAATGGAACAAACGTCTTAAGTTATTAAATAAGCTAAAATAGAGCAGAAATAACAAAAGATATTACTATCAAAACTGAAAAACATATTATTCCTATCTTAATATTCTGAAGATTATTACAAAACAAAACACTTACACCTTCTTCAAATGTCCATCTTTTACTAACTTCATGCTCATTATAATTAAACATCTCTTGATGAATTTCAATTATTCTATGTCTCATGTTTTCTATTTCAGTAATTAGCTTGGGAGGAAAAGAAAGAAATTAGAAGTTACATACTGAAAATTTTCAGTATCACTTGTGCTTACCATTTAAGTATTATCCACAGATACTTTTAGAACAGTGGTAGTTTTAAAAAAAATTATGTGCAATTTACAATTAATTATTAAGATTTGTAAAAAAAAATTTCCTGATAAACCACTTTCTCATCTGTTATTTTAAACAGGAGTAGTAGATCAAAACCTAGGTAAAATATTCCTTCTAGACCAAGTTATTTCCAGGTGTCTATAGTAAATTAGATGCTCTACCTTAAATCTATATTTCAGCTATAGCAACTAAAAAGTCCCTACTTGCCTTAATCAGAGATTAACCTTAAATGAGGTACAAGTCACTAGAAAAAGAGTCAGCCTTAATTTATCACTATACTACACATGAAGTCAAGGGATATAAGGTCTAGTTTCTTATGCACTGAAGGACTTTTGGATAAGTCTGGTTACCTTTGCTGGATCAGTTATATCTTCAATTCCTGATGGTAGATCATCACCAGGAGGACCATCATCACCACTATGTCCATTCACAGAAGCTAATTCCCTTCGAAGCTGAATAAAATGCTCACCAGTTAAAAGATCTCTAGGTAAATTATTCTGCACATGTTCTTTAAATCTAAAGGAAGACAATAAAAATACTTCAAAATTTTGAAGTATAATTTTAGATCCCTACTACATATTATTCTTTCAAAGTTCTGATTAAAAAACAAAACAAAACCACACCCTTTCTCCTTCCCTTTTATAGTAAAAGCTTACCACTTAGAACAATCTATACACATCTTTATTTCCTTCCTGCCTTTGCAGTGGAATGGAGAAGGCAAGGAGAGACATAAATTCAAATTCCAGTTCTGTCAGTCGTTAGCTATGTGACTTAAAGTAAGTTTCTCCTTTCTATAAATCTTAGCTTCCTCATCTGTAAAACGGGGACAATAAAACCTACTTTGCAAAGCTACTGTAAAATTAAATATGTTAATCTATACAACATATCTGGCACTTATACATGATGAACAAATATTTGCTGTTCCTTCCCCACCTCTAAATTACTCTTCAATCCATGTGTCTATGCCCACTACTCCACTGAAATTGCCCTAATTAAGATCACTAATTATCTCATATGCAAAATTAAATGGACACTTGTTTCATAGCACAGTCTCTATCCTAATAGTTTTCAATATTTAAGATTGTTAACCACACCTTACTTTTAGAACCTTCTTCCTCTCTTGGATTTTGAGTTACCACTTTATTGATTGATGTCCAAGCCTCTACATGTTCCTCAATCTCCTTTGAGGGCTCCCCATTCCTACCTGCCCCAAAATGCTAGTAGTCCCAAAGATTCACTCTCCATTCTAGTCTATTTTTATATGACTTTCTGGTCAATCTCATAAATACTTACAACTTAAAATAATACCTATACTGTTATGACTCCCAAAACTAAATCAAGCTCAAATCTTTTCCTAAAGTCCAAATGAGCATATCCAATTGCCAACATTCTGCTTAGTTTTAAGCAAAAAGTTTTGAAAAATATATATTATTTTATCCACACATGCTAATTTAGAGACACAGATTTTTAATCAAAACATCTGAATCTGGATGTACCACAGGAACCTTATATATAACATCTCTCAAACCAAGTGTATCATCTTCATCTACAAATGAACACCCTCAGCATTTCTTAATCTTGATTAATGGTACTGTTGACTACTAAGTTTTCCAGTCCTTTCCACTTAGCTTATTCCTTATATTCCACTGGATAACAGATCCTATTGCTTCTACGTCCTAAATACAACTCCATGCCCTCCTCACTTCTCACCTGGATAAACATAAACTGGTTTTCCAGCCTGTAGTCTCACAACTCCCAAGTCCACCCCAGTACTGCTATGAGAAGTGTTTTAAAAAGTAAACATAAAAAGAAAATAGTTACCATGATCATATCCCTTGCCTGCCAAAATTACTTCAAATGCTTTTTATCCTGCATTCAGGCTAAAATCCAATCTCCTTAGATAAAGTCTTCTATATTCTGACCCAAGCCTACCTCTTCAACCTAATTATTATACATGGTCCCACATGTACCATACTCTCCAACTTTATGGATTTTTTTCCAAGTTTCTTATTAATTGATTTAGGTTGACTTTTCTACGAAATCCCTTCTCATTTACAATTGAATTAAGACTTTCACAAAAGTATGCAAATAAAAAACAAGGAAGCAACTCTCAAATGTGCAGTATAAAAATGAACTGACTTAATATTCAGGTGAATATTAAAACTCAAAATTGTCATCAGGATATAGATAAGAAGCTTGAAATAAGATAAAATTGAAATATTGTAACTACTTAAGAGTACATACATTTAAAATGACTTAATTGCTACAGTATACAGAAACTTCTTTAAAATAGTGATAAAATGTGCAAAATAGCTAAGCAGTAATTTTTCATGAATTTGCTTTACTATAAGCAAATGTTTATTCAATAAATACTGGCCTAGTGTTTAATACGTGTTGGTAACTATTCCTACGTATTAAGGGCACAAAGGATTAAGCCTCAAAAACTGGCAGACATGTAGAGGACAGGAGACATAAATTAAAAACTGCCGGGGAGCAGATGTGGCTCGAGTGGTGGAGCACCTGCTTCCCACATCAGAGGTCCCCGGTTCAGTCGCCCATGCCTTCTAGGGAAAAAAAAAAAACAAGGAAACAAATGAAAAAACCAACTCAAGGGAACAGATGGGCTCAGTGGTTGAGCACCAGCTTCCCGCATACGGAGTACAGGGTTCAATTCCTGGCCCCGGTACCCCTAACACACACACACACAAAATTTAACTGACAAAATGGATAACTCAGGTAAGCTAGAGAAAGTTTCTCAGAGATGACACAAAGCTGGGTAGTTGGGAGGAATTTGAGGTTCAGAGTGAGAAATGGACAAGTATTAGTCATAAAATTATAAAACAACATGGCCCTTTGGGAAATTATCAGTACTTGGGTATGTCTAGAGCTTAGGAACCAGCAGAGCTAGACTCAAAAAGTTAGACCAGATCACAAAGTCCTAACGCTAAGGAGGAGTTTAGACTAGATATTATCTTAGAAATAATATTCCATGTATATCCAATATACAAGCCTACAGTATAGAAATATCTCTATTATATCACTCAGAATACTTTTTTTTTTAAAAAAAAAAAACATGCCTTCCCCTGTACATTTTTGAGCAACTTGAGGGCAAATCCATTCATACATAGCTTTTTTGGTTTTAATCCCCACAACCTAAATGACATATGAACTGGACCACTGAAAGTATTAAATTATTTTAAGTAAGGAGAGTATTATGTTGGGCAAAATAAAACATCTGAGTGGTTCTCAAGGCAGTCACAAACTCTAAGACTTATTTTCACAAACACTACTTGAGAATTTGCTATAAATTGATAAGGGAAGTGGGTCTCAATATATTAAGTGGGGAAAAAAGGCAGATTACAGAGCAGTATGTCTAATGCAATCCCACTTATTATCATTTTAAAAGCCTAGCAGGATACTCATAAAAAGGAAAAAAGATATGGAGGAGAATATACCAAGAACTTTGGGACCACACTGTCTAGATTTCAATCCCAACTTCCAACCACTTACTAACTCTGTGATCTTGTAAAAATTTCTGTGCCTCTCAGTTCCCACTTCTATAAAATAGTATAATACCTAAACCTCATTAGGTTATTTTGAGGTTTAAGTGTGTTATAAAGCACCCAGAACATAGTAGTGAACACTAAGTGCCTGCTAGCCATATTTTTTTTTCTTGCCATAAGTTCTTGGAATCATAGAATTTTAAGAATTGTTTGATTTATGAAAAAACACACTTCAGCTCATAAGGCTTTTAAATACTTCTATATTCATTTGTTCAGCAAATATTCATCAAACAACTCTATAAGCCAATCCTTGTGATAATAAAGGCTTTCAGCAAGTGTTTCTGCAGGTCATTAAACCCCGGAAACCTTCCTACCTTGTCTATTTCATCAAAACCAGATATAGTATAGTCACAACTTTCATCTCCGGCAAACAGATCCAGAGTACTTTACAAATGCTTCACAAAATCCTCTACATTTTATATTTAAGAAAAGTTTACACAATCACTTGCTTAAAAAGTACCTTAGTTTACAGGATTTAACACAATATTACTTATACAAATTATGACAAAAGTATAGAAAATATGGCAGTTAATAATAGCAAGGACTTATCTATACAGTCCTCATACCTTGTTCAAAAAGACTTCGTGAGTCCGTATCAATGAGGTACTTTGAGTGTAAGCAGACAAAAGAACTCAGAAATTATAATATACAGAACTAGTTGCTTTAATACTCATTAAAATGAAATTACAAAAATAAAAAAATTAATTAACTAATTAATTTTAAAATGAAATGATTTTCTGGATTGCCTGAATATAGGACTTATATAAAATACGTCCTCTTCTGTTTTGGATATAATGTGGTATATGAACCACAAAAATGTATATTTAATAAATCATTAAACTCTAAATATGAATCTACTATGTACCAGGCACTGTGTTAATTTAGCACTATAAAGATATAACTAGACTCTTTTTTTTTCATTTCTTTGCCACTCTGAAATACCTCACATAAAAGACAAGATTCCTGTATTTCCTGACCTTAAGGCTAAGGAGAGCTGGCCATCTAAAACAGTAAAATTCCTGAACAATTCATAGGGTATAAAGAACACCATCAAATTTAAAAAGTAATAAATTGTGATTGTCAAGCAATAATCACTTCTTGTAATTCTTGTGCCATCTACCAGAATCTTATATAACATTTCAAGAGATTTGTAATCCTCAATATTAGGAATTAATTATCTCAGTAAACAAAGATATTTTAAAAATGATTTTTCCACCTACCTCTGAAAATGATGACTATACAGTTGTGTTGGAATACCAAGAATACGATCATATATAGCTGTAACTTCTCTTAGGTTTCCCTGTTCATTTTCCCAGTTTATGTACATTTCCCAAAGTCTGTCAGATCGGAAATCTGTTCCTGCAGCTAGAACGGCATGCTCAAAAGTTCTGCAAAATTAAATTACTCTTAAGTTACCTTTCTAAGATAAAATCACTTTTAAAAGAGTACTTCTATATTTTAGAAATTAAGCTAAATTCAAAATTACTTTCAACTGCCTCCCATGCAAGTATGGACTAAAAGGTAGAAAGAATAATAAGGTGTGAAAAAAGAGTAAAGGAATAAAAGATAAATGTACTTTTTATGTAATTTTATATTACATAAATTACAATGGAAAATGTACACATGGCAAAGATATAAGAATGTCACAGTGGAAATTTCAGTATTTGTTAAAATGTGAAATGTCTGTTGGATAGATTTATTTAAAACACAAGATAGGGCAAATTTTATCTCAGTTTAAGGAATAACTTTTTAGCAATAAAAATTCTTCAATAAAGAATATAGTTATCTTGTAAGGTAATGAGAATTATACTTGTATTTAAGAACTCTCAAAAATTCCTCCTGATTCTAAAATTAAAAAATTGAAGTTTATAACAAAAATATGTATTTCAAAATACCTAGCTTATTTCAGGAGATTTCTGTAAGCAATTTTAATCACTGGATTTGATATGCCAACAGGATAATGATTTTAAAACTTTTAGAAATGTGTTTTCAAAATAATTATCTTAGAATCAAAAGGGACTCAAACAGTATAAAAGTTCTAATGAATTTCAAATAAAACAGGAAAAATAAATTCTACTATTAGACTGGCCAAAAAAATGCAAAGAATATTTCTGTAAAGGGACAATGCAGCCGGCATTTGCTTGCAAGATATCAAAAGAAACTAGGAAGATATAGTAATTAAAAGTGGCACTGGCTTGGTAACAGAAAAACTGATCAACAGAACAGTATCAAAGAAAACAAAACTGATCAATGTGTAAGTGAAAATTTAGTAAGCAATAAAGCAGGCATTTAAATCAATGCCAAAGAGCTGGAGTCTTCAATCAATGGAAGAGAATAAAAGATAACTATCTCACAAGAGATTCAGTTAAATGCCAAATAGATGAATGACTTTTAAAAAAAAGCTATTAAAAAATTAGAACACAGGATTTATGTACACTTGGTGAGACAGGCCTTTCTAAGGTACAAAACCACGAAGTCAATAAAAAATTGAAAACTGAACCACATTAAGGGAAAAAAAAAACTAAGCAAAGTTAGAAGACGTGCCAAAAAACCTGAGAAAATGTTTACTATATAAAGGATTCAGAGCAAGTGTATGTACACATGCATACATGTATGCGTGGGTATGTGAGGTTTTCAAGAGAAAAGAATAGACATTACTGTCCCTGCAGAACCCCAAAGTGACTCAGGAAATTAATGCACCAGGCACAGAAAAGTAGGGGTGGGAAGGGTTTATAGGCAGATCAGATGACTCTTCTCTGAAGAAACTTCTTGGCTCACGGAAAAGCAATAAGGACATCAACATGGGACCTCCCCCAAAAAAACTTGCAAGGACTTCCTACAGTAAAGTCCTCTGGGCCAGCTGATAATGCTCCATATAAAACAACAGAGCTTCCACTCAGCTTTTTAATATCCTATCTTTAATATGAACAGAAATCCAGAGATGAGACATGTCAGAGATGAAAACAAGTAAACAAAAATTTTCATAGGAAACAGAGAAAGTGCTAAGAACAGAAGAAAACTATCATTAATAATATCAAAGAAGAAAAAGATATTGCACCCATGAAACAAGAATAGAAGGCTATTTTAGACAGAGAACAAGAAAGTTTCTTGGATATTAAAAACCCAATACCAGATATTTAAATATCCAATACAATGGTGAAGGAAATATCTCAAAAAGTAAAAGAGAGTAATATGGGGGCTTTTTTGGGACTTGGGAATCGTGCTGGGTGATGTTGCAATGACAGATAGAGGCCACTTTTTATAGTCATATATCATATAGAACTGTGTGGGAGAGAGTGTAGACTACAATGTGAACTATGGTCCATGCTTAATGGCAAAGCCCCAGGATGCGTCTATCAATTGCAATGAATGTGCCACACTAATGAAGGATGTTCATGTGGCCTCCCACATGAGGAGGTGTGGGGAGTTGGGCATATGGGAATCCCTATATCTTTTGTGTAACATTTATGTAATCTAAGTATCTTAAAAAAAAAAAATAAAGTCAAAGAGATGAAAAGTAGGAAAGCAGTGGTAAGAAAATCAAACTATTAAAACAGGAGGTCTGATATCCAACTATTAAAGACAACTGAGAAAAGGGAAAGAAAGTATATATATATATAAATAAAAAGAATATCCATCATAATAACATCTCTAAGAACAGAAGAACAAAAGGGCCCCAGACTGAAAAGGCCCACTAAGTAAGCACAATGAATAAGAAAAAAACACACACACATCCAAGTACATCATCATAAAACTGCATTTACACCAATAAAGAAAGCATCCTAAAAGCTTCCCATGGAGGAAAATCAGATCATTTGAACAGAATCAGGAAGAATGGCATCAGACATCTCAACAGCAACACCAAAAACCAGCAGAGAATGGAGAGATGCCTTGAAAGCTCTTAAAGAAAAATGATTTTCAACCCCAAATTCTATACCCAGCCATTGACTGTACAGTCTAGATAGACTGTATGGTATGTGAATATATCTCAATAAAACTTTACAAGGTGTGAGGATGGGGGGAACCTCTATATCCAGTTAGACCATACCTTGGCAGAGTTTCAGACATATGAAGTCAATTTTTTTTTTTCCAAGCATCTTTTATCAGGAAAGTTCTAGGATATATTCCTCTAAAAGGATAGGCATGAACCAAGAAAGAAGCGGGATCTAATACACAGGGCATGAAACCCAGGAGATATAAAGAGATCTAGAATCATGATGAGAAATTCCAACAGAACTCCTGTACAACAGAACCAGAAGAGAGCAACCAGTCCAGATTACAGCAGAGAAGGTTCCGGGAGGAGCATCTCCAAGTGGAACGTGGAAAAAACAAAACTTACAAATCATCTGACAAGTCTGATTATGTGGAAAGCTATATTTATTTAAAGTCTTTTACAAAGCTGATGGAGAATGCAGATAGACTTAAATGTTCAAAGAAAACTAGGCAAATGGTAGGAAGTAGAGAGGTAGAAGGGTAAAACAAGCAATAAATTCCAAGAAAATAAAAGGCTGTAAAAGAAAAGGACCATAATAATGTTACACAACCCAGCTCAGCTGTAAAAATTATTTATAAGTTCAAAATGATTAAAAAGAACAACACTGAAATGGATTTAATGAAACCTAACCTACAGATACACTGGAAGGATGGGAGAGTGAGAAGACAGGTCAAAAGTGAACTAAAATTCTCATCTACCATAATAAATACATAATGCCTACAAGTGATGTTTGTAGAAAAAGCAGTAGAGATATTATTATAAATATGGTGGAAAATATAAGAGAAAACAGCTAAAATATTTGAAAGTCAATTTTAGAAAGTGGTTGGGGTAACTGCTTTTTGTTACAGGCAGTTTAACACCAATATGACAGCTGCTCATATGCTGATAAAAATTTAAAAGAAAAAAAATAATTACACAGAAAAATTCTTACAATAAATAAGAAAATCCAATAGAAAAACAGGCAAACGGTATGAATAGGCAATTCAAGAATGGTGTATAAGCAATATGAAAAGATGGTCAACCAGGAGGAACAATCTAGAGATTTGGAAATTAAAACACCAAGATACTATATGGTGGGAAGCGGGTGTGGCTCAGTCGATAGAGCTCCCGTTTACCATATGGGACGCCATGGGTTCGCTTCCCGGGGCCTCCTTGTGAGGACAGGCCGGCCTGCGCGGCCCGGTAGGCTGATGCAGCAAGACCTCACAACAGGAAGCGGGTGTGGCTCAATCGATAGATCCCCCGTTTACCATGTGTGAGGCCCCGGGTTCGCTTCCTGGGGCCTCCTTGTGAGAGCAGGCCAGCCAGCGTGGCGCGGTGGGCTGATGCAGCGGGACCTCACAGCAAAGGGGAGATAAGCAGACACGGAGAAAACACACAGCGAATGGACACAGCAAGCACAAGCAGCAAGGGG
>JAQZBX010081762.1:0-13629 GCA_029593785.1 Cabassous unicinctus | reverse complement strand
GACAGTAACTGGAGGGCTGGTACCATTAATGTACCTTTATTAAAAACACGAAAATCAAGGAGTATGTACAAAAAAGTCATTAATGCAATTATACTTCCATTTCAAAATTTTGTGATTAAATGCATGAACCAAAAATAGCTATTTGCCTTGTCATTAATATCCCTACCTAATGAAGTGCATCTAAAGTATCACTTTAATTTTAATTCTCCAGTTTGTTTAACTTAGGAACCAAAAACGCACACACACACACACATACATGCATGCATTTATAGTTGTAGCATTTCAACCCTGATACCCTGGTTACCAATTCTGTATCCTATTTAGCATTGATATCAAACATGTTGATTTTGACTCTAAGAGGCGGGAAGCCCATGTACAATTATCTATGGCTGGTTCTTACTGCTTTGGAAGGTAAATGGTGGAAAACAGAAAGAAGACTGGCTTGTATTCTAGGGCTGGTGACCTCTTAGAATGATCTGAAAGAGGCAGGGGCATAACAAATGACTTGCCCCTCCATAAGAAAGCATGCTTTGGTCTTTGCACTGAAAATCCTTAATCCTTCTGTGTTGCTCCGAGAGTAAGTGTTCTTTCTGAAATGTCTTCTTGTTCATCCTTCTTTACCTTAAACCTTGGTTAGACCAGTGCCTATTTCCCAGTATGTACTCAACTCATGTTCATTAGATTAAACCACTACTCAGATTCAGACACATGGCATTTATATCTCACTCACCCTACCGACTGTTGTCCTCTCTCATGTCATTGAATTGTTCCCTTATCATTATATATCTCAATTGATTTGCTCAATACTTCTGTGCATTAAATCAGGCCATTACTACAGATGTGAGAACCGAAATAAAAACAAAGGAAGTGATTTGTTACGCCAATCACCAGTTAATGCAGCAGAGCTGGAGCCGGATCTTAAGTCTGCTTCTCTTTTCTCTTCTCTCTTCACCCTTCTGTTCACTCTCTCCCAGATCCACTGAGTAGAAAGGATCATGAAGTTGCCCAGATTTGTCTAGAATCCTTAACTATCCCTCAAAGGAGGGCAGATGCTGCATTCCAGACACTCACCACCCCCTTCCCTCCACACACACAGACTCCCACCCCTCCCAACATGCCAAGAATTACACTGGGTGGCAGTTGCAGTTTGGAAACTACGCCTACCCAGAAACATTTTGAAATGCCAAGTTGTTTTAAACTTGTATGATTAATTCAAATAATAACCTTTCACTAATACCATCAGTTCTTGATTGTTCACAGCCATTATGAAAGGTGTGAGCTCCCTTCTTGTCATCCTTCCCCTCCCCTCCCCTGGGCTCTGAGGCTGCTGTGCAAGGGGGAGGGCCCTGGAAAACAAAGAGCTAGGACTTAAAATCAATCCATTGTTCCACATGTTATCAGCTCTGAAAAGGGTTTTGCAGAGACAAGTGTTGCAACTACAGTCTAAAATATGGCTTGGGAATTACAATTGTATTTATCCATACTCTCCCTACTCCTGATTTCTGCGTGTAATCAAGAGATGAGTACAAAGGTAATGTTGGAAAGAAAGAAAAAGCTCCTGTCAGTAGCCAATAACAGCTCTTTAATTGTATTAACTTTTGGCCTATTTTTAGTTTCAGGCAATTTGTAGAAGTCTCTTTTTAAATTCTTTTAAATTTTATTTTCTAAAGAAAAAGAAAATACTATGGCCTATACTCCTCTGACTTTTGAAAATCATTACTGTCTTGGGAACAGAACTTTCTTGCAACAGAGACCCCTTCAATAGGAGACCTCAGACTTTATCTGGGCCCCTTTCTTTTTAAATAAAGGAATTGAGGTCCAGAGAGAGGATGGGGACCTCCCTGAGGTTATACTTTCTCTCCTTCATGTTAAATCAGGCTGGGAGGACAGGGTCAGTTGCTGGGAAAGCTGGATTACAAACCATGCTTGTTCATCCATGTTTGAATATCACAAAATCAGCTGTATTTTAGTATTCTGACCAATACATTAATTTAAGCAATATCATATTTTCTGTAATTGGCTCTCACTTCTTATCAACCCTGTATTTCCTTAGGAAAAGATTGCATATTTATTCAGGTCTATTACACAGAATTGTACAGGTGCAGTTTTGGCAATTATTGTAACTCTTTTCTTCAGACTCTTTTCTGCTTTACTCATCATGCTCACTAGGAAACAGTCCTCCTTTTTTCACTGTTTCTTTTATACCCAGGCTTCCATATATTATCTTGGAATTGTAAATTGGTTCTAAGGCTCCCCACATGTCCAGCTCATCAGGTGTTAGAGCAAATGTTAATGTTAGTATCCTTGTTCTTTTGGAGAAATGATGATGTGCCAAAATGCTAGCAAGTTAAAAGTGCTTAGACATGCAGGACTAAATATTTTTTGCAAGGATAGCTCTCTCTTTAAATTGTATCCATCGCACTTTTATTTCCTACATCTATCTGGCAGTAATTTTTCAGGAGAAATATACATCCAAGCTGAATTCATTTGTTACATTGGTTATCTTAGAATAAATATCAAGATCTAATTGAAACAGAAATGATGTGGAAGATTCTGTTTCACCCTATGAGGGAATCTTTGCCCAATTCATTATTACCATGGAATTCGCCACCTATACCTATGTGAAATAACACTACTCAGGTTTTTTTTTTTCCTTGTATACAATTCCTTTATACAAGCCATTTCAGTGGCTAAAATGAAAATTTAGCTTCCATTTTGTTCTTAGACTCGTTGAAAGATGGCAAAGATGATCCTTAAATTAATATAGATTATAGTTGAAAATATTTGCAAATTTCCTGTCAAAATTCTCACTCAAGCTTAAGGTAATTAAAGCCACTATAGGAACTTCTTCCTCTATAAGTTATTGCTATTCTTCTCCACCAAGGTCAACAGAGGTAAAATAGCTCTTGGTATCAATATTATGTTTAATCGTGGGTCTGTCACTGCCCCAAGCTCAGGAGAAATAAAGAATGTGGGGTATTCTGTGGGCAAGATGTGCCCTAGTGGGTGAATTTTGCTAGAGAAATAACAAGAAATCTTTATATTGGGTTCTCCACTGTAAAGAAATCATGTTAAACTGGAGTGTCCAAAACGTTCTATTGATCTAATTTTATGGCATTGCGTCTAGAGACAACTTCCTCTGAAACAGAGTGATTTACAGGAATGTGAAGATTCCTACGCGATCCTTGAAAGACTTAGCACCAGGAGAGAGCAAGGCTACTATCTAAGCTTATTACTTTGAAGAGATTATATTTGCAGTGTTTCAACAAAACCTAATGTTTTAGTTTCCAAAGTCTAATCTAACAGATCAGATGGGGATAGTAATGTTTTTGTTTTTGTTTTTTCACTAAAAACATACCTATACATCAAGTCCTTTTTACAATGAATTTCAGTGGCTACATAAATGGTAGTTAAGGGAAAGAATCATTTTCCTTTGTGTTTGGATAACTGCAGGAATATTCAAGACAAGCATTTTCCAGCAATACTGTATTGCTGGCTTCTACTGCTTCCATTTCTAAATGGGGAAGAGGGCTCATAAAGACAGGGCAAAAATGTGATTGGTCCATGGAGAGCCAATCAGAGGTTTTGACTGCAGATCTCCAGTCAGCAAGCCAAACTACATAGTAGGCTAGTGAGTGCCATAAAATCACCTTTACTCCCAATTTCATTTTTTTTAGCAAGATGATGAAAAGCAGAAGTAGAAAAAAAAAATCTAACTGTGGTCTAACTTGATGGAACTTCAGGGAAATATTTTCCTCCATCCATTTCTGAGGATGAATACAGCAAAACCATTAGTGAGGATAAGCTTAGGGTTAAAAAAAAAAAAAAAATACGGTACTCACTTCTAAATACAGTCTATAGCTAAGACTTATTTATATGAATTTCGAAAGAATGAACAAAATGCATTCTTTTTAATGTTTCCTTACTGCTCCTGAAAATAAATGACTCTGCCAAGATTTGCAATGGTGCTATCCATACCCCAATGATAGGTGCTTTGTTGAACTGCCTCACTCGCTGGCATAATTTCCAGAAGTTAGACTTCTAAGCATAAAATATTCTATGTTTGTCCTGAATATTTTGCAGTGTGAGACAAGCTGAGTACAATTTATGCTGCGGTGTGTCCTACAGCAACTGAAATGTCATATTGCACAATACTGAAGGTAAATCTACAGTAATTTATTGTATACCTTTAGAGCGGGTTACTTTTACCTTTAAGGTTGTTAAATTGTTTCCTTGCCTCTGAGGGATTATTTGCATATATTTAACAGAATGCAGACATGGCCACATTTGTTTCTAATATCTAATTAGATGTGAAGGAACCTTGACTTTAATATTATGCTTTAAATTTAACTCCAGTGAACTGTGACTGAAAATGATATTACAGTCTATTAGGTATGATCTGGAAAAATAAGCATGTAATTTGTAGTATTATTATTACAACCCCTTTTACTGCAGATGTTTCTAACACTTATAAGATGACTGTCACTACCATTGCATTTTTGACATTTTAAATAGAACTGGATGAGGAGTCATCAAATTTAAATAAAATAATATTCCATACTAATATAGTTAAGACCTATTCATTTCCCCATAAACTTCAAAGTCTATATTTAATCTGTTTAGCTAGTTAACTAATCGGTTTTTGTTAATGCTGTGGCAGATAATTTTCATGGCATATGAAGCACTTCTTATTTAGTGAAGATTAACCATTAAACTTTAATTGGCCTTTACAATTTAACAGTAATCTTCTGCACAAGAGACTCTCATTGTGAGTTTTAAGTGTTAATGAAAATAGACAAACATCATATTTTAAAGCTCCTCAAAAGTTTTAGGTTGCAGTTGTCCCAGAAATAAATGCTACTGTTTTCAGTTTCGTTTTTAACTTTCATTGTAAAGTTCTCAAAGAAGTTTTTAGAAATGTCCTGAGATGACAGTTGGGGAGCAATGGTGGTTTTGCACAGGAAATGCAGAAACTATAGCCAAAAATAACTTGAAGTGGCTGGCCAGGTGTGTCCAGTGCCTTGGGCCTTTGCAGGAATAGGCTTGGTGCTGATCCCTTTGTTACAAGGGTCATTAATGCCACTGGACTTGGGAAGGAAACAAGAAGGAGAGGGAGGGAAGGAGATGAGATTTTCAGGTTATATTGGTAAATTCATTCAAGAGATGTTTTTTGAGCACCTACTATATGCTAGGATATAACAGTGACTAAACTAGTTCTGTGGTCTCATGGAGATCATATTATATTAGGGAAAATGCAAATTAAACACTGAGACAAGGAAATATTTGGGATAATTTCCCATAGTGATAAATGCTATAATGAAAATGAAGTGTAGGGTAATGTGACAGGGCTGGGAAGGGAGGGGGCCACCTCCCATAAAGTGGGCAGGAAATTCTACTCTTAGGAGCTAATGGTTAAGCTGAACCTAAATAATCACAAGGATTTAAACATATCAGGACTCAGAAACAGTGTTTCTAGCCAATGAAAAGACAATGGGACAAGAAGAACCAAGGTATGTCCAAGGAGCACAAAGAAAGCCAATTGAACACAGTGTAAAGGGAAAAGAGTGGAATGAGAAGAAATAGAGATAAGCTGGTGACATATACTAGAACCTTTAGACAGGATGATAGGTTTGGATTTTAATCAGTGGTATGATGATAAATGCTTAACAGCCAGCTTGATGGGGGAATGTAGGTATAAGGAGAGAGGGGGCAGAAGTATGCATTTTATTCATACATAAGTTACTATACATTTTACTGTTAGGAAAGAGGTGTGGCATGCAATACAAATAATGACAAAATATAAGCTAGTCTTTTTTGTAAATTCCATTTTAGCTACTTGACTGTCACAGAAGGTTTTGTTGATGTTTGTTGAACTTTTAGATTCACAGTCAGCCTATGGTTGAATTTGATGTATGAGTCTAGTTCTGATATGATCAGTGGTTGATATTTTCAGTTATATAATGAGTAAAATAAAGCTGAAACAACAACGATTCATGTTGGAACTTCACTCTTACATCAATTATGTGAATGATTGCTTTGCTGAAACAGAAGAGTTTTGAAATACTGTAAGACTATTTCCTCAATTTTTTGTTCTATTCAAAATGTAAGAGCTACAGACTTAAGTATAATCTGCATTATTAGTATTTTCTCCATTATTTTTGTAAACTCTAGACAATCAACAAAACAGTAGATCAAGTCCTGATTCATAGCATTTACCAATTTCTATGATGTAAATATCCATGACATGGCCAACTTCAGGACATCAATGTGACATCACTGAATGTTGAGTTGGTAAGAGCTTTGCAGCAGGACACAAAATCATTTACACCATGCAGACACAGTAGATGTAAATGCTGTTAAGAGTTTGGATGATAGTAAAATGTACTACAACACTGAAGAGTGATAAGCTCAAGTATTTCATTTCTTTTGTTTTTAATATAATTTATGTGATTGTAAGTGTATGCAATTAATTTTAAATAATGACTGTTTAACAACTGGCTGGCAAAAACCCTCAAAAATTAACAATCCATATTCACAAGCTAGTAAGTATTAGTTATCATTGTCTGCTATGTCAAAAACGGCTTTTGGGAGGCAAAAAATAGAAATAGGAGGCTGTGAGGATAATAGTCTGTGGTTTGAGCTATGGTGGAGGCAGTGGAAGTGGTAAGAAGTAGTTTATTTGGGATCTGTTTTGGAGGAAAAGCTGACAGAACTTGCTGGTAAACTGGATATGGAGGTGGCATTTAATGTCTTAACTTCTTCATGTTTGTTTGAATTTAGATTATTTTATACCTTTGTCATTTTTTTCTCTACATCTGTTGTTATGTTTTTGTCAGTTTTAAGCAAATATGCAAATATAAGTATCAAACAGGAAAGCTTATTTAACAACATTAATTTTATAACAGTTAATACATTAAAAGCTGGAGATGAATAAACCCAATTAAAGTAGCACGCAGGGGTTTGTAGAAATGTGATACTTGTGTTCTGTTCTCAGCCCACTTTAGAACCCTGATGGCATTTCTTTGCTCCTCGATAAAGACATGCTGATGTCAGTATATTGATAGTTGAGTATATTTAAAAGAAATATGCATAATCAATTATTTGGAATGATCCATCACGCCTGTAAATTTGGTGAATATATACCTCTGTATGAATAATGGAAATGCTTGCAAAGAAGATATGTGCTTGAGTACTCTGATTTCTCTTTATTCTACATTGTCATATCCTTCTTATTTTCAACTATAATGCATGATTTCTTTCTGAAGGGATGGAATGTTTACTGCTTATTGGCATAAATGAAGCTATCATGTAAAGATAGGAAAGTTCACAAAATCCAAATTTATTTTAAGAAAATAATTTAATTATAGCTCTGTTCTTTAGTTTTCATCCTGGTGCTTTACTAGGGATATAGTCCATGTCATTTCAGTAATTAAAGGAATTATGGTGCTCTGTGAACATGCCCTGCTATCTGTGAGTGGTGGTTAGAAAATTTCAATAAATGATGATTAGATTAACCCTTCAATTACAGTTCAAATTAGAAATGTAGTAATTGTGTATATTATTGCTATTGAAATGAGTGAGCTTGTCTTTCCCTCATTTGTGATTATATGTAAGCTTAGAATTGATCCCTCATGTTTGGTGAATATTTTTCAAGAATTAAGATTGAAATTGACTCCTTAGTTTGACTAAGTAATGTTTTCACACTATCAATGCATTATTGAATGTCTGAAACTTCAGAAAGTCACAGACAGCAGATCAATGCCCCTATCCTTTCATTCTGAAGAGATGCAAGTTCGAAGAGTAAAAGTTACAGTTCCCTACTAATTCACTTTGAGTTTTCTTGTCTCCTTAAAATAACATCAGTAGATTATAAGTAATTGGAACCTCCCTCCATATCAATAGACATATGAAAAGAACCCTGTGCTGTGAGGCCAGGGGACACAGGTTTCAGCCTTGGGTGTTCTACCGACTATAATGCATAACCTTGGGTCAGGCCTAAATTTTCTCAACAGTAAAAACAAGGGAATGAACTTGAGTTCTAAGATGTCTTAGATCTATAAAATCATCCCAGGGGTTTCCATTTATGATCATTTTGGTTTTCATATCTTATATATGAAGAGTCTATAAAATAGCAAGATATTATGTACATTGAAGGTGCTTTCCACACTTGTGCACAGCAAATATTTGGCAAAAGCTCATGCCTTACCTTAGTCCGATGAAGTCCAGTTACAGTACAAAGGTAGAATGTGAGACAGTTGGAGACGACACCCAGAGCAAGTGTTTAACTGTTTCATTCAATTAAATGTTTAATGACCTTTGCAAATAAATGTTTCCAGCATAATGCTTGTGTTATCATTGTTGTTCAATTTTGTTTGTTTGCTGTACTGGCTATCAATAGTTGACTGTGAAATCTATTTCGCCTCTTCCTAATTCGTTGATGTGATATGGATTATTTGAAAGCATTTATCATCTCCAATTAATTTCTACTACTACCAAAGACATCATTATTATTTAGTATCGAGCTTATTTGTATTGAATGAGTTAAGAAAATAACCCTGTTTAAAATCCTGCAAAAAAATTTTTTTTGGAAGTTGGATTGGATTAGGAGAAAAAGCTTAGGTGTAAGAAGACTGAAGACTAAGTAAGTAAGATGAAGCAAATGTAAAAGAAAGATGCATTTTCCTGGTCTCAGGCCTCAGCCTGGGCTCAGCTTCTCACTTCATTTTCCACTTCAGAGAGAGGTAGTTCGTCTTCCACATCTGGTTCTTCAGGAGGCCCAGCTCTGTCTGAAGTGCAACCATTAAGGGAAATGGGGAGGTGGGAATGCCTGTGAGAGCTGAGCTTCTGCCCTTATTTCTCACAGTGCTGGATGATTTCTTCCTTCCAGCCCTAATGGCTACGTCCCTGCCTGCTGCCATTTTCACCATGTGTCCTTGACAAAAATCCAGTTTTATTTCTTCACTCATGCCTCATTCATTAAAGTGATCCCTGAAATCCTTCCATTCTGCAGATATTCAGGTCTTCAATCACCCAAAACTCTATAGTGACTCCGTAGGAGTTAAGATGATTCACACTCACTGTTGTAAGCTGTGCTAAAAAGGCCACCGCAACTGAAACATACCTCAACACGCTAAAGACATACTCCTCCTGTCCTGCCACAAATCTAGTATTTGTTTGTTTTTCCTTCTTTTTTTTCCTTTGAATCTGATAGCACTCCTCTCTTTTTTTTCTGGTCACTGCTCTCCCAAAATAACTTCCTTTTGCCCTCATCCAATGCCCTTATTTAAAACACTTGTTTAAAAATAACCATGTGTTGTACCTGAGCCTTCTTTCTACCTGTTGACATACCTGAAGCCTGGCTTCTCCCATCGTTTGGGTCCTCACAGCCCTCTCCAGTAAAGCAGATTAAGGAAATGTTCTTTCTTGCCCACTGCTACATCTAACATCACGGACTGAAATCCACATCAACTGTTTATGATGTGGTAGAGGAGTAGCGAGGCAGGGGGACTAAGAACTTCTCACCACTCATGACCACATTCCATCCAGAATGTGAGATGTGAGTCTCCTTCTCTAATTACTTCTTGCACATCTCTGACTCCTTTATCCACAGATGTGTTCTTTATCCTCATCATGACCTCGACTTCTTCTGACCTCTAAATGTTCCCAGGTCGTCGCTTTTGCCCTTTTTGCGCCTTCTACAGTCTGACTCATGGAAAGGCAGTACAACAGTACATCAAACACCGCCTTAAACCTTTGCCCCATTGACTCACCTAGGATGTCAGCCCCTGGCTCTGGGGCATCCCACTAAGAATTCTCTGGTTCCATCCAAGTAGCCAAAGGTTATTGAAGACTGTCAAGGAAACATCTATTAAAAAATCATGCTATCTAATGTCAGCTGGACCCTCACTGCTGCTTGCGATCCTTTTATCCTGATATATTGATTAAACATCAAAAAATCCTGAAAAATCCATTTGGGCAGTCGCAAAAGTTAAAAGGTTGGCAAGTGCAAGTTTGTGGAGTCAGGGAATGGACTCGGGGAAACCCTGGAGCAAGCCAGTCTGAGACAGGAGTGACAGACAGGCCCCAAGAGAGTTGGGTCAGAGGAGAGCCCAGAAAGCCTTGGTTGGCAGGAGTAGTGCTGCTATTTGCACATGCTCGAATGTCTGTGTCCAGAGCAGACAAAGATAAATTCCACTGTGGTTGAACAAATAGGCTTTCCTCATCCTCAGCCAATAAATATCCCATATTCTGAATAGGCTCCCAGTTGACTTCTTGGTACAATTTGAGTTGATGTTCTGCACAGCTGTGTAGAAATGAGGGCTTGGGTTACATCACAGACAAACTCTCTGACTATAATTGCCCCATTACAGGAGTGATCAACTGAGACATCATTGCCAAAAGTCCCTCGTTGTGAACTCCCGGAGACCGGATACAGACTGTTTTTGATGGAAGGCCAATTGCTAAGGGATTTACTGCCGTTAGCGGTTCTGTAGAAGGCAACGAGGCTTGCTTTCAGGGCACAATGACGAAACCATCTGTTTCCTCAGACCTTTGCCTGAGTGCAAGTCTGATAGTCCCCCGGGGCTTTGTTGATGTTGTTGTTATTGTTATTCTTCATTATTTATTGATCATCAGAAATACATAATGTACTGGGAGATGATAATGTTCATAGGAAACATTGTTTATGTGTATGAAAAATGCTCAGTCCAATACACTATACAGAATGTTTGGAAGAACAGTGCTTCTTACCTGGGAACAGATTGAGTTGACTTTTAGTAAGTGGTACTATGTCTGTTTTTCTTTTAAGTAGGAAGTGTTTAAAAAGTACACCATTTAAACTATTGGAATAAGTTGCTATTTGATTTAAATCAGTTTGGATTGCCTACATAGTGCCTCTTTCATTTATTTCGTTTCACTTCATTCATTTAAGAAATATTTATTAGCATATATTATATGTCAGGCATCATGGAATCAAAGATTATTGAAGTATCGTCATTATCACAAAAGCTCACCTTTCTGAAAAGCAATCAAGCCAATTTACAAAGCACTTTCCCATCTTGGTAGAAATACATAGATGTTGTCCTTAATGTTGATAACCTCATAATTAGTATTGTGGCTAAGATTCACAATTGCACAATTACAAGAATATTTATTATTTATTATGTGGATGATATTAAAGGGAAACTTTTCAAATATATTGGCTCAAACACAAATAATAATATTCTAAATCTAAATCTAGGGATACAATCAGAGCATGGAAGACATATCTTTGTTTTAGTGGTATTGGTTTTCCTCTCTTAATGGTATAATTTTCTTAAATTGTTTATTTAGTTCTAAATTCTTTCTAAGGCAATGTCTTCATCTAAATTTCTCACAGTGAGGTTTCCCAAGGTTCGAGATATGTGAATATTTACAAATGATTCATCAAATATCATAAAACTAAACATTTTCATAATATTAAGCTTCTATAAAATAGAAGTAGCAATTATATCATCTATTTTCCTTAATTAAAATGGTTATTATTATGCTATATTGCAAATGTAGTAACAGGTTTTATCATTTAGTTTTATAGAAGGTTTTCTCATTCTGCATCTGTGGTACTGGAAATTTTCAATAGTTGGGACAATGTACTGATGCTTGTTTTCTGTGACTTTTGTAAACATCCATGTCTTTACAGAGATTCAGTATTTTCTTTTGAATATTGTGAGTCCAATAGTGAGAAAACTAAAGAAAGACACAATCCATCTTTATACAGATGCCCATATATACAATTTTCTAGTTGATTCTTTCTTTTATCAGTTATAATAATAGTTATTTATCACCACAGAGTTAATCCAAATAACTGAAATTGATCAAAGTCTTTATCTCATCCATGGGGAGGGCTGAATCCATTCATAAAGGCTGGCTACTTTGAATTGAGAAAAGAATTGTGATCTGAATATTGTTTTGAATAAGTACATATGGAAGTCAAAAATATCCCTGAAAATTTTCCACATTAATTGTGGAATTTTCTTCTTTATTAATATAAATTTTATGATTTAAAATTATACCTTCCAATTATAGTCAAGTCCATAAACAAAATACTCATTAATTAATTGTTCCATATATGTGACTCCACTGAGAAACTTTAAAATTTTTAGAAATGCCCTGTTCATTTTTTTCAGGGAGATATGGAACAGTACTTGATGTTCGCAAACATTTCTTGAGCCAATTTTTTCTAATTCCTCCCAAATAAACCTTTCGATCACAAACTAGCCTTCTGAAATATCTACATTATATTCATCTTTCAAGTACTCATTCATCTTTAATCCATAAATATTTATTGAGTTAATATCAAGTGCAATTCACAGTACATTTTTTTGGCCATACAGGGGTGAATAATTGCCCAGAAACAGTTTTCCTGCTATTTTCTGTTATTCAGAGTTTCGTGAGGACCTCCCCATTCAGGCCATCTCTAACCTATATGATCCCTTTCTGAGTTTAAGACCCAGGAACATAGGCTGGATTTTAGCTCCTCTGAACCCTTGGCTTAAGGTTCTCACACAAGACACAATCTTCCCAGTCATACATGGCAGCTCTGAGCATGTTTAAGTAAAATAATAAGGCAGAGGATGTGATTAACTCTGCTTCCGAAAAGAGGGATAATCAGGGAAAGATACACAGTGTGATAGGCAATCTCCAAGATGACCTCTAACGTTCACACCTTCTGGGAGTCACACCTTAAACAATCTCCTTTTATCCCTTTCAGTGTCAGCTGGACCTAGTGACTCCTTTCTAGCAAATAGAATATGGCAGAAGTAATGGAAGGCTAGTTCTGCAGTTAGATTTTTAAGAAGACTGTGGCTTCCATCTGAGGCTTGCTCTTTGTCTCTCTCTCCCTCTCACTGATTACCCTGGGGGAAGTCATTCCAAGTCATGAGACAGCCCTGTGGCAAAGGACAAGCCTCCACCAAATCGGGCTTTCAGATAAGACCACAGCCCTGGCCTGTAGTGCGACTGAAATCTCATGTGACTGTAGTCAGAGACACTCAGCTAAGTCATCCAGGAATCCATAATTCCTGGGTTCCTTACCTACAGAAAGTGTGAGATGATAAATGTTTGTTGCTTTAAGCTGTTAAGTTTTGGGGTATTAAAGCTTCATTAACTTACCTGAATAATACTTTTTTTTTTCTCAACACTCCAAAATGGGAATGCCTGAAAGAGCAGCTCTCTTCTCAGTGGTAATATAGGAACCCAGCCTCTTTCCATCATGTAAAGCTGCCCTCCTTTAGAACCTAGAAGCCCTGTTCTGATAGCCAGTGTATGAGGAAAGAGAAAAGTGGATCGCTTGTAAATAGATGAGGTTTGGGGAGAAGAGGAAGGCCTGGAAATGACCTACATCACTCTTGTCCATATTTCATTGGGCAGAATTTAGTAACATGGCAGTATTTAGTTGCAAGGGAGTCTGGGAAATGTAATCTAATTGTGTGCACAGGAAGAAAGCAGAGATACTTTGGTAACCAACTTGTTAGCCTCTGCCACATGAGACATAGAGTGAGTGAGCCAGGATGGAATAAGGTAAGAGAAAAAGAGGGATAGTAATATTCCAGGCAAAGTAAACAGCTCCCTGGAAACTGAAGTACTATGACA
>JAQZBX010081761.1:0-13629 GCA_029593785.1 Cabassous unicinctus | reverse complement strand
TGAAGGAGAAATGACAGGCACTTCTAACTAAGGTAGATGAATCCTAACAAACTGAAAAGCTATGACAGCAGAATACTGCTAAGACATAGACACTAGGAGAGGAGGAGCCAAAGAGATATGATGGGGTTTACCTACTACTCTCCAGGAAAATGAGACCTCAAATCTGACAGATAAACATAATCCAACCAGTAAAAAAAAGTCTTCATTTTGGACTGCCTGAAATATCAAGTCAAATTATCTACCTTTTTATATCTGATTTCATGCACACCAAGTAGTATTCTGATGAATACTTTGGCTTCCCAGATTATATGAAAAGATGATGCCTGACAAGAAAGGCAGAATGGAACTGAACACTCACTGTGTTGCTGTTATTTCTCAGGCTCTATTCAGGGGTCAGCCCCCTTTTATAGAGGTAAGATAACGGGGGGTTAAATGCTTAGGCTTGGGGGCGGATGTGGCTCAAATGGTTGGGCTTCCGTCTCCCATATGGAAGGACCTGGGTTCCATCCCCAGGACCTGTGCCACACAGCAAGATGATAACGCAACAGGAGATTGACATAAGGGAAAGCCAAGACAGACACACCAAAAACCAGGAACTAGGGTGGCACAGGTGGCAGAACGCCTCTCTCCCACCTTGGAGGTTCCCAGGATCAAATCCTGGTGAAGACAGGAGGAGAAGGATGAGAAGAGAGGGCAGGAAACAGACCCAGAGAATTGCCCAGCGAATGGACACAAAACAGCAAAAACAGGGGGAGGGGCGGGTGAAAATGGATAAAAGTAAATAAATAAATAAATCTTTAAAAAAAAAAATGCTTAGGCTTGAATATCTAGCTCCACCCCTCGGTTCATGAGCTAAATGAATTTGGGCAAGTTATTTAACTACTCAGAACCTAATTCCTTTCTATAAGATGGGAATGCTGATGATAATAGTACCTATCTGCTAAGAGTGGCTGTGAGGATTAAATGAGATAATCTATTTCAAGTGTTTAACACAGGGCCAGTATAAAGTAAGAACTATATAAACAGAAGCCAATACTGATTGTAGTATCACAAGTAAGGAAAGTAGGATTAAAGTATCTTGCCTAAAATCCAGCTGCTAAGTGACAGGCCCCAGAACAAAAAGCCCAGGTCTGCCAGATCATAGAATCAATTCTTCCCACCACACACCTACCCCCACCACACACCCTCCTACCCCACCCTACCCCAGCACTCTAGGAGGACCTCCATTAAAATACAGGACTGAGGGAGCAAGGCAGTGAAGTAATTATCCCCAGTGGATCAAGAAAACCAATTGTTCTTGAGGCTAAATTGTCAAAAAGTTCTTCCTAATCATGACTAAAACTTCTTTCACTGTAACTCTGACCCACCTGTTTAAGTTTCATTCTCTGGTATCACACAGAACAAGACTAAGGGCTAATCTGGTTTTCTCGGTCCATCACCAATCCTCCCTCTACCCTCTGGAGTAGCAGAGTTCATTTTTTTAAATTCCACATTAACTCATTCAACAAACCATTAGTGAGTATCTGCTATCACTAAGACACTGTGCTGAAAATTAAAGAAATCCAACTCAGTCCCTGCTCCAGTCCACACAGGCAGACAGACAAAAAAAATGAGAAGAGATAAATGAACAAAGGGTGAAGGAGAGGGGAAGTGGGGAAAAATCATCTAAAATTTTCAATTTAATTTGAAGAAATTTACTAAGGAATGAAAAATACAAAAAGTCCAAGACAAAAGAAGGACATTCAAAAGAAAAAAAGATTTACATAAAAAGTATTTTTATTTCTTGCATTTAGTTTTAAACATAAATCATTTTTATGAAGAAGCATGAGAGCTAACATTCTGTAGTTTTTAACTTACCCATTCTTCAGGTCCTTAGCTTTTCCTTCCAAAAAGCTCTTACTTACAGAATAAGAAAAAACAGAATATGTCAATAAGGACACAGGGGAAAACTGAGAGAAAAATCTGATGCAATCTGTATTTACATAGATTCCATCTTAAAGACCTTGGCAGGACTTCAAATTACTTCTTTATATTCAAATTTCCCTACCCTGGGTGCTCACTGCTATCCAGGAGACAGAGAATCTAGCCTATTTCTTTCAATGCAGTATTTTTTTTTTTTTTATCCCCCCCTTGCTGCTTGTGCTGCTGTGTCCATTCGCTGCGTGTTTTCTCTGTGTCTGCTTATCTCCCCCTTGCTGTGAGGTCCTGCCGCATCAGCCCACGGCCCCGCGCGAGCCGGCCTGCCCTCACAGGCCTGCCCTCACAAGGAGGCGCCGGGAAGCGAACCCGGGGCCTCTCATATGGTAAACGGGTGCTCTATCCATTGCGCCACACCCGCTTCCTGCCGGCGTGCCCTCACAAGGAGGCCCTGGGAAGAGAACCCGGGGCCTCTCATATGGTAAACGGGGGCTCTATCCACTGAGCCACACCCGCTTCCCATCAATGCAGTATTAACAGTTATTGCTCCCTGTATCAACAATAATGAAAGCTTTAAATGTATACTGTGTAGTACAGTTTAAAGGACATTTTCACAATAGACAAACTAGGAGGAAATAGCTGCAACACATATGACAAAGAACTAACTTTCCCTTATTTATCAACAAAGAGGTCATACAACCAAGAACAAAAATGTCAAACAACTCAAAAATGGGCAATGTATAAGAACTGGCAGATTATCAGAGGGGGAAGGGGTGCATGGGGGAGATTACAAAGGTCTAATAAGCATGTATAGCTATGTAACCACACCCTAAATTAAGCTCAAAATAACAATTTTGCAATTCTCAGACTGGCAAAAAAACTTTCAAAGGTAGAAGATACCCAGTGTTAACAAGGATGAGGAGAAAGGGGCATGCTCATACACTTGGTAGAAGCATAAATTGGAAAGTCCTTTCTAGAGACAATTTGGCACTTGCTACAAAAATGCATATACCCTGTCCAGCAGTCCCAATGCCAGGAAACTTATAGATACGTCCCCCGCCCCCCAAAATTTACCTAATTATCTGTAAAGATGATCACTCAATGCAGCATTCCAATTTCTGCAGCAAAAACTGGAAATCAACCAAAGTGACCATTAAAGAGCCTGATGAAATGAATTATGGTTCATCTATACAATAGAATGTTATACAACTATTAAGGAATAATGGAAATCTGTACATGCTGATAAAAAGCCATCTGCAAGATGCAGTTAAGTAAAAAAGCATGTGTATGGGGGTGGATGTAGCTCAAGTGGTTGAGTGCCTGCTTCCCATGTACAAGGTCCTAGGTTCAATCCCCATTATCTTCTGTGGCAGTTTGATATTATTTATGAATTCCAAAAAGAGAGATTATGTTTTTAAACTGGTCTGTTCCTCTGGGCATGATACCCTTTGTATTAGATTCAGCTGAGATGTCTTTGATTAAATTAAGATTAGGGTTTTGATTCAACCAGTCAGTAGGATGTAACTCTGGTTAAGTCCCTGCTCCCTTCATGGGCTATATAAATTGACACTCACTCAAGAAGACACAGAGTAAAGATACACAAGAGGAAGAGAGAGAGCTCCATAGACACGGCAGAGGAGAGAACTTTGATCCTGCGGCCGAGAGAGATGAGCCATTTGCCTGATACCTTGCAGCTGAAGAGAACAGAGAAGCTGAGCTAAGGAAGCCCAGAAAGAAAGAAGCCCTATGCCAGCCTGGAGCTGAGAGAGAGGAAGGCTGAACCCTCACAGAGATTGGCAACCATCTTGTTTCAACACATGGCAACTGACTGGGGTGAGAAAGTATCTCTTGTGGTACCTTGAGTTGGACTCTTTAGGGCCTTATAACTGTAAGCTTTTACTCCATATAAATACCATTTATAAAAGCCAACAGATTTCTGGTACTTTGGCACCCCTTTGGCTAAAAAAAAAAAAAAAAAGCATGTGTATAGTAGTATCCCTTTAACGTAAAAAACAAAGACATAAATATAGACATAGATCTACCAACCATAAAATTACTTTTTGGAAGGAACTGAGAAACTGTTTAAGTAATTCTTTTAATAAGAGGAATAGAGCATGAAAATATACCTTTTCATTTTTTACCTTTCTGTATTGTTAGAATTTGCTAACATTATGAATATAATCCTTTTTTTTAAAACTGTCAACAGGGATTATCTAGATCGTAAAATTTTAACTCCAGGTTATTTCTTTATATTTCCTTGTATTTTTTAAAACAGTTATTTAAAAATGCAAAAGTCGGGAAGCGGGTGTGGCTCAGTGGATAGAGCCCCCGTTTACCATATGAGAGGCCCGGGTTCGCGTCCCAAGGCCTCCTTGTGAGGGCAGGCTGGCCTGAGCGGTGCGGTGGGCTGATGCAGCAACCTCACTGCAGGAAGCGGGTGTGGCACAATGGATAGAGCCCCCGTTTACCATATGAGAGGCCCCGGGTTCGCTTCCCGGCGCCTCCTTGTGAGGGCAGGCCTGTGAGGGCAGGCCGGCTCGCGCGGCGCCGTGGGCTGATGCGGCAAGACCTCACAGCAAGGGGGAGATAAGCAGACACAGAGAAGACATGCAGCAAATGGACACAGCAGCACAAGCAGCAAGGGGGGGGGATAAATTAAATAAAATAAAATAAAAATAAATAAATCTTTGAAAATAAAAAATAAAAAAAATAATAATAACAATGCAAAAGTCCTTTCATTCTTACACTATCTCACTGGATTGTCATAACCACTAGGTGATGTATTAGGACTAACTGCAATGTTCACATAGTACAGAAAGGAAAAGTGAAGTGCAGAAAGGAAACTGAGGTACAAAGGGACTATCACTTTCAAGGTCCTCCAAAGCAGGAGAGGTCGTCCTATCAAAGGTAACAGGATTTTCCTATAGGTAGATAAACCACACCACTTCTGGAAGGCTCACACTCTTTCCCACTCTTTTCCCTATCAAAGCCTTGCTGTGCTTAAATTCATCCCTTCAGACATAAACATAATCTGCATGCAGGAAGATAAAGTAATTGGATACTTCATAAATTACATGAATTGTAGAATTATCACTCCAGGGGAGCGGATGTGGCTCAAGTGGTTGAGCACCTGCTTCCCACATGGGAGGTCCCAGGTTTGGTCCCAGTGCTTCCTAAAAAAAAACAAGCAAACAGACGAAAAAAACAACTCAGGGGAGCCGATGTGGCTCAGGGGTTGAGTACCAACTTCCCACATACAAGATCCCAGGTTCAATCCCCAGCCCCAGTACCTCAAAAAATAAATATAGATAGATAGATAAATATAGATATAAATATAGATATATATAGATATATCACTCCATTATATAACAAGCAGAAATAATATTTCTTTAAGAAAAATTAAATTCTTAATTTTTCAGAAAGGACAACTTAACACTAGCCCATTTGTGGGGAACTGAACACTTGGACATTGCCTGGGGTGCTGATCGCAGCCATCTTTTTATCCGTCAATCTGGAAGCAAGAACAAGCTGTAAATTTGCTTATACACTTGGACTGAGTAATTTCGATCTAAAGAATACAGCTCAAGATAAAAATAAATCATTTGTGAAAACTAGAAAAAACAATAGCTTTTTACATATGATTCTGAGGAAACTAGATATAGTTCACAGGTTTAAGAACAAGAGAATATTTTGTTCATAAACATATGAACTATGCTTACTATACTTAGTACAGTGAGACTACACTATAAGCTCTATTAGGGAAAGGAACCACGAGAGCTCAACAGATGCCTAACAAATGAAATAAACTACCAAAATGATGAGGACGTGAACTAACCTTACAAAAGGAGAGGAGATATAAAATACCCTTATGCTGATGGACCTACATAAAAAACATTTATAATAATAATAATAGCTAACATTACAAATTTTAACTCCTTTAATCCTTACAACAACCCCAGAGGTAAGTACTATTATTAATCTCCATTGCAAAGATGAGGTAACAGAGGAACAAAGGTTAAGGACATTCAAAGGACACCCATAAGTTAGGGGCTGAGCCTGATTTGAACCTAGGCTCTGTGGCTCCAGTCCATATTCTTAACCACTACCCCATACTTGTTTATAACAGCTGCGTCTTTTGAGTTCTTTTTTTTTCACTCATCAAATGGGGATAATGGCCCCTCCCCTGGATGCTATGAGGACTAGATGAGAAAAGGTTTGCAAAGCCCCTATTAAAATGGCTAGCACAGGGGGCGGATGTGGCTCAAATGGCTGGGTGTCCATCTCCCAAATGGAGGCTCGATCTCCGGGACCTCCCGGTAAAATTAAAAAATATATTAAAAAAATAAAATATCTAACACAAAATAGATACTCAATAAATGGCAGAATTGTCTGAATTCATAATACATTTACAGTTAATGTTGTATTGAAAAGGACTCTCGGTTTTATTTCGGGAGAGGTCAAAGAATACAGTCACCATGGTAACTGGTGATCCTGCCCTCAACAATCCCATTGTGCTCTGGGAGATGGGATAAAGAATTGAAAGCAATAAAGAAATGAAAATGATAGATGGGTGTGGAACAAGACCTTTCAATGAGTTGGCTCTGGGGCAGGGTTAGGGGAAAAACTCTGGGATGCTCAAGGAAAGACTGTCAATCACCACAAACTACAGAACAGGCTTTGGGGTAACTTAATAGTGCTTACTACCAGGCTTGCATTCAACCTCCATTAAAGGGTGATGATGCCTTTTAAACTCAGTGCAACCCCCTTTCAATTGAGTGACACTTCAAGTGACAGACTAGCTTAAATCTTTATGTCCCATTCATTCAGTAAATATTTATTAAGCGCATGCTCTGTGCCTGCCAGATGCTGAAGATAGACATCCTGTTCTCTAGTGGGGAAGGCAGGCAATAAACAAACATATACATAAAGAAAGACAATTTCTGACAGTGATAAGTACTGTGTAGGAAAAAAAATAAAAATAAAAAATAATGTGGAACCAGAGAAGTGGGACAAACACTTTAGATAAGGTCAGAAAGGTCTCTCTAAGGATCTGACATCTATGCAGAGACCTAAATGACAAGGAGATTGGGGGAAGAAAACTAAGGCAGGAATGAACTTTCCCCAAGGGAGTCTGAAGCCCAGGAGGTGGATTTTCCCTGCAGCCATGCTGCTGTTTCAGAAGAGCATACACAGTATCAGCACGTCCAATGACACCTAGTTCTCCCAGGAATCTTCCAAGAGGACTCTCTGCCAAAAGTTCTGTCTTGGAGGAAGGCCAGGAAGTACTTAGAAATATGAGCACAGGCAGGTTTAGTCAGACAAAGGGTGCCAATTCTGGCTCCCACTCATTGATGGCTGATGATGAGAAAAACCCCTGAGCCTTAGTTTACCCATTTATAAAATGGGATTAATAACACCACACATACACACCCCATCTTCTGGGGTTGTTGTGAGGAATAAGTGAACAAATGAATAGCAAGTGCTTAGCACAATAAATGCTAAATAAATACTCAGTACTGATGATGGTAATGGTGCTGTACTAATAGTAGCAAAAGGACACTGGGCACAAAGGAGTATAGTCAATATTACTACAAAATATTAACAAGCAGTATCCAAAATGCTAAAGAATATAAAGGGTACCTCTTAAGTCGTAAAGAAGTGACCAGTTGGTTTAAGTCGGGGCAAGGGGCCCTCCACCACCGTCCTACATAGTAGGCATCTAAAGCAAAAGGCCCATTTCTATTCCTTCAGGCCCTTTCCCAGGTCACACTAACAGAGCTGACTTAGTCTCTTTTACTTCAAGGGGGACGCAGGGCAAGAGAGAAAGAAAGGAGGAAGGAAGGAGGGAGATAAGGAAAGAAGAAAGGAGGGAAAGAGGGACAGGAGGAGGGAGGGAAAAAGAGGAGGGAAGGAAAAAGCCCAATAATTCCCTTACCCTCTTCCCAGATACTTGAAATGCTTTCACGGGAGCCAAGCTTTCCCTTCCAAAATTAAAATTCAGACAGACAGGAAATATGTCTTGAGCTAACTCACTCCAAATTACCGAGTATGAGTTGGTCAAATCAGTGTATCTTCCCAAAAGCAGTAGAAAAGGGCCTGGCGCTCAGGCCTGGCTCTAGAACACATCTGCTGTATGACCTCTAGCACATTACTGTCTTAGAGCTAACCATCTTATCCTCACAAGTTCCTTCTCCTTTTCTCCCCATCGCAGTTTAAGGCCCCAAGACTGGCCAGTGTGCCAAGCTGGAAACACGGGCATTGCTCTTGCCTCCTTCACCCCCTCCCTCACCTCACGCTCTCAGTCACCGTTCTGTAGTACCTACTTCTAGGTCTCTCCCATTGCCAAGTGGTGGCAGGGTTCAGGACACAATCCGTTCTAATCCTGTTACTGCGACAGCTCTCAAGGGCACTTCAAGCCTCAAGCCACACCTTCCCCAGATCCAAATCAATACTGTCTTATGAGATGACATCTGATGAGTGCTTACCTTCCTGACGTATACTATTCTAAGTGCTTTATAAACATCATCTCAAAGGTTTGTAATGAGGATTATTAATATTTCATTTTACAGATAAGAAAACCAAGGTTCAGAGTAAGTTGCCCAAATCACGGGGCTAGCAAGTAGCAGGACAAGGACGTGAACCCATGAATCGACCACCACACTGCTGCTACAGGAATAATTCTAAAGGCAAATCTGATCCCAAAATTCCTGTTTTTTTTTCAGTTCAATGGTTCCCCTACAGAACTTAGTGCAAGCTACTCAGTGCAGCATTAAGGCCATCTGTGAGTTAGCTATTACAAGACCAGACCAAATCAACCCCAGAGTCTCTAAAGACGGGAGCTTAAAAGAACAGAAGCAGACAAGTTTCCAGAGGGGCCGTGGAGCAGAGTGCTTTTGAGCCAGCTCCACCATTTTCCAGATAACCTTTCACAAGTCCCTACTTCATACAGGTGTTGTGAAGATAAAAATCACTTAGCACAGAGCCTGGCACATAATAAGATCTCCAGGTTACTACCACTTTTGTACCCCACACTCCAGTCACGCCCAAACTTCCTTGCATTTCCAACCTCCAAGACCTTTCCGACTTGGAGCCTTCAGGGCTTTCTGGGCAAGCAGCCCACTCCTATCTCCCATTGCAGCCTGGCCTGCCTTCTGGGCCACAGCATCCACCACTCTACACAGAACTGCCTGTTTCTGAATTGATCTTTCTGGCTAGGCAATGAACTCCTCATATGCAGCCCCAGCTTCCAGCAAGTATTGCCCTTATGTGGCCAGTCAGATGCTTGTCAAATGAGATAACCTCAGCTTCCTCACTGGCAAAATGGGACTAAAAACAGGGAAGAAACAACTATCACCCACCTCAAGGACTGTAGGGATTCAAGAAGAGAATCAAGTGGAGGCTCTCTGAAAATTTCTATCCATGGGTAAATGTAGGAACTGTTATCATTCCTTGGGGTGAGGGGGAAGAAAGCAAAGCCCAGGGAAATGAAAGACCAGAAGATAGAGGACAATTTTACCCCTGGGGCCAGAAAATCTGTATCCCTTTGTCAGTCCCTGGAGACTCCAGTCTGCAAATGTCAGTAGCTGTAAAGTAGATTCTATGTGGGCTTTTTTGGGGAAGGAATGAAAGGTTATTTTTTTTTAAACACATCTGACTAAGCCATTCTTACTGGATTCCTTAATTAAGGTATCACTGTATTACAAAGGAAAACAATTTGGAGTCAGAGTCATTACTCTACAAATGGGGCCTCCAAAGACTTTTCCTGGAAGAAAATGTAGCTCAAGTGATTGAGCGCCTGCTTCCCATGTACTACTGGGTTCAATCCCCAGTACCTCCTAAGAAAAAAAAAAAAAAGACTTTTCCTGAATTACAATGTAAAAAAACCCAAGCCTTTCCATTGCCTATGGAAGTTTAAAGATACATAAATTATTTAATAGTCAACTAATAAATTACCTTTTATTCCTGCCCTTTATTACTAATGCCAGAAAATGGCTAACATTTACTGAATATTTCCTGCTTGCTAAGTCCTTGACAAATATCTCACTCCCAACAATGCAAAGAAGTTGGCAGTTTTATACCCATTTTACAGAGGAGGCAAAGGAGGTTAGAACCAATAAGAACATGAAAAGATGCTCAACATTCTTAGCCATAAGGGAAATGCAAATCAAAACTACAATGAGATACCATTTTGCATTCGCCAGAACAGCAAATATTTAAAAAATGAAAAATATGGGAGCAGATTATAGCTCAAGTGGTTGAGCGCCTGCTTCCGAAGTATAGGTCCCAGGTTCAATCCCTGGTACCTCCTAAAAACAAACAAACAAATGGAAAAACCAACTCTCATTGGGGAGCGGATGTAGCTCAGTGGTTGAGCGCCTGGGTTCAATCCCCGGTACCGGGAAGCGGGTGTGGCTCAGTGGATAGAGCCCCTGTTTACCATATGGGAGGCCCGGGTTCGCGTCCCGAGGCCTCCTTGTGAGGGCACACCGACCTGAGCAGTGCGGTGGGCTGATGCAGCAACCTCACGGCAGGAAGCGGGTGTGGCGCAATGGATAGAGCACCCGTTTACCATATGAGAGGCCCCAGGTTCCCTTCCCAGGGCCTCCTTGTGAGGGCAGGCCGGCTGGCACAGCCCCGTGGGCTGATGCGGCAAGACCTCACAACAAGGGGGAGATAAGCAGCAAGGGGGGGATAAATAAATAAAATAAATAAATCTTTAAAAAAAAAAAAAAATCCCCGGTACCGCATAAAAAGAAAAAGGGAAGAGAAAAAAAAAAATGTTGGAGAAGATGTGCAGAAATAGGAAGCTGCATATATTGTTGGTGGAAATATAAAATGGTGTAGGCACTGTGGGGAAAAGTTTGGTGGTTCCTCAAAAAGTTAATTATAGAATTACCGTATGATTCATCAATCCCACTCTAGGTATATACCCAAAAGAATTGAAAGCAGGGACTTGAGCAGATATTTGTACACCAATGTTCATAACGGCATTATTCACAATTGCCAAAAGGTTAAAGCAATCTAAATATCCATCAAGAGATGTATGGATAAATAAAATGTGATATATAAATACAATGGAATATTGTTCATCTGTAGAAAGAAATGAAGTTCTGAAACATGTGGCATGGATGAACCTTGAAGACATCATGTTGAGTGAAATAAGCCAGACAGAAAAGGACACATATTGAATGATCTCACTCATATGAAATAATTAGAATATGCAAATTTATAGAGTAGAAACTAGAATACACATTACCAGGGGCCATGGTTGGAGTAGGAAGTGGGGAATTAATGGTTAAGTGGTACTGAGCTTGTTTGGGGTGATGGAAAAATTTTCGTATTGGTCAGTGGTGAAGGCAGCGCAATATTGTGAATGTAATACCACTGGACTTTTTGCATATGAAAGTGGTTAAAATGGGAAATTTTAGGCTATATATATGTTCCCAGAATTAAAAAAAACAAACAAACATAGAACTATACAACCCAGTAAACCCTAATTTAACTATGAACTACAGTTAATAAAATAATTACAAGAATATTGTTTTATCAATATTGTTTGTAACAAAAACACCACTAAGGTGTTAATAACAGGAATAACTGTGTGGAGTGGGGGTATGGGAACTGTACTTTCTGAATAGTTTTTCTGTAAGCCCTACTTTGAAAAAAAAAAAGGAAAGAAAAAGCCAACAAGGTTTTTGGGATATTTGAACACTAATGACATTAAGGGAACACTTAAAATTTTTCAAGTGAAAATAAAAAACATTTCTGATAGTACCTTCTCTCTTACAGACACACTGATGTAGCAATGAATGAAATAAAAACTAGCAAACAAGGCCCATGGGGGATTTTACAAACATTTTGAGAGAACCAAGCCAAAAGTAAAAATGGTAAAATATATTCAACTCTTTACAGTTCAAGTTTTAATTACCCAATAAATTAGACTTTCTTATTCCCATTTTACAGATGAGAAAATGGAAGGAAAGGCTAACATTTACAGATATTCCCAACGATCCATGTGAGGTTGTTATAATGATACTTGAGTGAGTAAACAGAGACCCAGATAGGTAAAGTAACATGCCATGCTGGAAAAGTCTGCCTCCAATGTTCATGCAACAGCAAGAGGCCCAAGAAGTTTATTAAGCCACATGCCCAAGTTACATGTGGCCCGAACAGAGTGGCAAATGCTGGAACTCAAACTCGAGCATTCTAACTCCAAATCGTGGGTCCTTGCCACCACATACCATGCAGCCTGGAAGTGAAAGGTGGCCTCCTTAAATATCTTGCCTGCCTTAAGTGTAGATGTCTAATTCCCATATGGGTCAAAGCACTATGGACCGTATTCACCACTCCATGGGCCCAATGGACAGCCACATAGCCTCAAGTTTATTAAGCCACATGCCCAGGAGACTCAAGAAAAGCGACCTGAGCTGGGACACTTGGGCTTCTAAATTAAAGGATATTTGCATGGTCAGGAAAGGAATCTGGGGGAAGCGTGGCAAGGTCATTCCTTTTCTCAGCAGTGCCTCAGTCTGGGATTCCAGGCTGTCACTTGTTTGATATTGCAATTATAGTGATTTATTTAAACCTCTGGTGGGGGGAGTAAGGCGATGACAGAGAAGGATGTAAGAGCACCAGGGTTGGAGGCAAAAAAGTCTGGACTCCAGTCCAGGGTCTGCTTATTAGCTGGATGATCTTCAACAAGTTACTTAGTCTCAGTTTCCTCATGTTAAATGAGAATAGTAGATCAATTGTGAAGATTCAATTATACCCAACAGAGTGCTCTAAAACATGCTAAGAATCATTATTATTGTAATATGCCCACATTTCCAGGCCAGGTTTCCACTACTTAAAAATCCCAAAACCTGCACACTTGTAGAAGGCAGGCATGTCAATCCACCTAGCCATATACCTTTTCCATGTGAAAAATAGGTATTAGCTTCTCTTGAAAATAGGACAGAGAAGCTATATATTCATATAAGATACCTGAGAGTCAGTCTTTAAAATCCCAGTATTATGTTTCTGACATGAGATAAAATGTCACCAAATAAAACAATTATTTTATATCCTTCCTCAGGTCCCTCCTCTCCCTCCTTCCTCAAAGTCCACTCATTCCCCACCTCCCTTTCAAACAACCTCCCTATTTATACTTGGTGACTCATACCAAATCCCTAAAATTTTATGGGATTTCTGCAAACTCATTACTTCCATTATTTGGCCAAACAAAGCAAGGTACAGCTGGAGTCCTAATTCAAGATCTAGTAAAGTAGACAACAGTCAAAACAGGATTAGGGGAAGCGGATTTGGCTCAATTGATAGGGCTCCCGTTTACCATATGGGAGGTCCTGGGTTCGATTCCCGGGGCCTACTGGTGAAGGCAAGCCAGCCCGTGCGGCGCAGTAAGCTGAGGTAACAAAGGGAGACAAGCAGACACAGAAGACACAGCGAGCACAAGCAGCAAGGGAGGGATAAATAAAAAAATAAAATCTTTGAAAAAAAAAAGGATTAAAAAGTCGGAGTTTGAACTTCCATTAGATTACCACATGATTAGTCAACCACCTGTAAGGGGCAGATGTGAGAGAAGGTAAGACAGGGACAGCACCCTCTCTCCAAGCTTAAACCTAGTCAAGCAGACTAAGCATTTTGGTTTAAAGAGTACCTATTAGAAAAAAGAAAAAAAAAAAAGTAAACTACCCACCATATTACTTCCTTTTT
>JAQZBX010081760.1:0-13626 GCA_029593785.1 Cabassous unicinctus | reverse complement strand
CCCTCTCTCCCAGTGTGGGTTGGTGCGGAAACCTGCCTGCTCAGTTCCCCCTTCCCATCTCTATGAAGTTGTTTCAGAGATGGCTGGTGTCTTTATTTTTCCTGGTCCACCCACCTTATCTCCCTTCCTCCTATATCACTCTTCCCCTGAGTTGGCTATGTGTTGGATCCCCACAATTTCTGCCCCACAGATCCCCCACCTCAAAAATCTTCTGGGTACTAGGATGCTCCCCTTCTTGCCCTGGATGCAAGGGACTAAACTCTGCTCTAGGAGCTAGACTAGTACTGGTCTTCCAGCCATGTCACTTCCCTGGCTTCTCTAGCTTCTGAGCTGACTTGAGTGCCCTATCTACTATGGGTTCCCTTTCCCCCATCCAAATGGGCCTCCCCTCTCTAGCTACCCTCTCCAACTGCTGCCACAGTCCCATGGATTCCCTTCTGAAAGGTAAACCTGCCTACCTTCCTGCTTTTTTTGGAGGAGGATTGCAGCTTGCTGTTCCCTATTCTGCCATCTTGAATCTCCCATATTGTTTCTTAGAGCCAATATAAAACCAAACTATATTAATGACTCTTTTTTGACAAATTGACAAGTTGAAGTTAAAATATATATATAAAGGCAAAGTAACTAGATATTTGAATAAATATTAGTAATGAATATAAATTTGCAAGACTATAATAATAATTTTTATGAATTAATATAAAACTATGATCACAAAAATGTGGTGGTATTTTCCTAAAATAAAAAAAGTATATCAAGGGAAAAAAGTGGAATGGAAAAATAGATTCATACATGTTCAGTTGATTTTCAATCAAGGCACCAAAAGAATTCAAAGTAATAAAGTAGAACAAACTCCTCCTATATGTGACTACGGATCTCAAAACCATCAAGTCTGTGAGAAAAGTGTGTGGATGTTTTTATATGAAGTTCTAAAGACACAAAACTAATCTACAGTTGAAGAAATCAGAATGGTGAGTACTGTGGGGCTAGGTGGGTAATGGATGGGTGGAGGCATGAGTAATCTGAGTGAAAATGCTTTTTCTTATAACAAAGTGTATGCTGCTTCAGCATATATTTTGTCAAAATTTTTCAAACTGTGCCCTTAAAATCTCATCTCTAAATTTGTTTGAACCCAGGAGAGGAAAGGGGGTTTACTAATTGTCCCTAGATTCACAACATTTTGGGAGACAATTCTGGTATACTATTCAGCTGAGTATTTTTCATTTTGTGTGAACCTGCTCCCTGACTTTCAACTAACAATGAGTTCTATGAGCTATATCATACCTATTCCTGCTGTCTATTTACTAATTTTATTAATAATAATCAATGTATTATTATTACATTGATTGTTCCTTGTAGGTTACTTTTCTTTCATTATGTTTATATTTTAAATTAATAGATATTGATTACTTAAGTGATGTGAACTTTATAATCTAGCTTTTGTTGTTACTTAATGTTTTTTTAGAAAGCTATTTTTTTGTAATAAAATGAGGGAAATATCACTCTATGATTTTTCTTCCTTGTCCCTTAACTTAATTCATCACATTTTATTTTAAATTGCTCTGAATTTTAGAGTACTTTTATATACTGAAGTGGCTATTTTTCTCTGTTCTTTAAATAACTATTTATCTAACATCAGTTATTGAGTAGTCCTTTCTTTTTCCATTATAATGTGATTATTTATTTCATATGTCAAATGTTACAAGGGAGAAAATTCACCTGATGCTCTTATAGAAGCTTTCTTGAAAGTTTGAAACCCCTACTTGCCTCAAGGGGTTCATGATGTATACTGTTTTAACAGGAAGCAAGGAAGTAAGGTGGAAAATAAAAATGGCCAAACAGGATCATTGAAATCACACACACAATATCAATAGCTTCTGCAGATTCTAAATATTTCCCAGCTATTTCACATCCATGGTGCATAAATACACACCACTGACATTGTCCTCATATGGTGAAGCCATCACACACATCAGCATCCACCTCAGACAGGAAGTCAGCCCCCCCCAAAAGAATTGGAGCAATTAGTCTTCCATATTGTGTCCAAATAACACAAAAATGTAAAAAAATTAAATGAAAAGAAAGGTTAAATCAATAATTAGGTAATCTGTAAAATTGCAGATCTTAAAAAACAAACAAATGGAGTCTCCATATACAAATGTTATATTCATTGAAATGTAAAAAAAAATGCTACTTATTGCATGAGAAAGAGAAAACAGCTTTCAATAAAAAATTCAGCAATTATTTCATAACTTGCAATACATGATCTGAAGTGATGTGAGTTTGTTTTTAAAGCAGTTATGAGAAATGGAATTTAGAATATTACAGTATTATTCTTGCAGTGGTCCAAAAGACAAGAAAGAAGTTATCCAGGGCTTCCATAAGAAAGTATCACTGACTTCACTTAATCAACAGGAATTTAATTCCTCAAATTTTAGAGGCTAAAAATCCCAAATGAAGGCGTCAACAGGATCGTCCATTCCCTGAAAACTGTAGACTAATGTTGGTGGCTTACCAGTATTCCATGACTCAATCTTTGCATGTGTCATATGCCCATATTTCTCCCCATTTGCTCATCCTGTGCTCAAATTTCCTCTGTTTAAAAGCCTCCAGTCATATTGGAATGGAATTCATACTGATTTAGTTTGGCCTCACTTAAGTAAGAGAATTTTGGAAGGTGCTATTTGCAAATGAGTTCTCATTCACAAGACCAGGGGTTAGGACATGAACATACCTTAGTGTAGGACATGTTTCATTAAATAAAATAAGGGAAATACTTACTGCAAAGACACTACAACTTCCTCTGTAGAAATGAATCAAAAATAAAATATTTGAGTTATAGTCATTATAAAATTGATTATAATTCCATTTCAACAAGTTAGTTAAATGGATGTTTTGATTTTATATAATAAAAAAAAATCTGTTCATATTATGTCTTATGCATTATTTTGGTACATATTTCTGATCACCTTATTTGACCTCTCATAAATCAACTATGTTTTACTTCAAACATCCAGGATTTTTCAAGGTTCATCCATGTTGTAGAATGTATCAGAAATTCATTTTTATGGTTGAGCAATATATGTTGAAAGCATTATGTTGAGTGAATTAAGCCAGACACAAAAGTTTAAATATTGTATGATTTAACTTATATGAAATATCTAGAATAAGAAATTCATAGAGATGGAAAGTAGGTTAAAGTTACCAGTAGCTAGAAGAAAGACTGAATGAGAAGCTATTGTGTATAGTTTCTGTTTGGGGTTATTAAAAATTTTGTTCACAAGCAGTGATAAGGATAGCAAATTTTCAAAGTTATTTATGCTACTGAATTGCACACTTGAAATGATTAAAATGGCAAGTTTATGTTACATATGTTACAACAAAAATTGTAAAAAATTAAAAACGTAGAACTTTGTTCATGTATGGATTTAATGAATATTAATTTTATGTACTTAGATCATTTTAATTAAATAATTCTGTACTATTTATCAAGTAAATCTTCCCCCTTACTGATTTGCAAATCTATGTCAATAAATTATTAATTGTGACTATTCTTCTGAATTATTTATTTCAAAATATATATGTTGTTTAGAATCAATATTAAGATCAAGTCAAAATATAAACTTAGTTTTAATAAGATTTTTAGTAAGCTACTTATAATTTTCAAAGAAATAATATATATATATTTCAAATATTGGATTAACCTTAGAAAAATCTGTTAAAGATATGGAGATGGGAGATTTCTCAAGTTGTTCTTACTTCCCATTAATTGTTTAAGGAATGCTGACTCCCTCAGAGGCTGGTATGAGTTCCTCCCTGCAGGCAGACCATCATGCAGAGCCCTAAGCCCTAGGACAGAAAGGAAGAACTAGGAGATGCAGCTGAGAGGTGCTGTCAGGCACACATCTACTTGACTGGTGTTGCAGTACCAGCCAGCACAAAAGGCTAGGCCTAGAAGATGGGAAAATGGGCATGAAAGATACCTGGAACACCTACAATTTTATTGATGTTGTTCTCTTTTTGGCTGACTCTTAAAAAGGTAAAATTTGCTTAATTTTTTATGTAGTTCCATGAGTCTTCATGTAATCACCACCAAATCAAGATACAGAACAGTTCTCTCCCCCTAAAATGTCCCTTTATGCTATGCCTCAGTAGTCAATCCCATGTTATCTCTTACCCCCCGCAACAAGAGTCATCCATATGTATGTATATTAGAAAAGTTCTAGGTTTACAGAGCAATCATGCCTAAAACACAGGCTTCCCAAGTAACCACCCATTAACACCTTGCATTGATGTAGTACATTTGTTACAATAGATGAAAACAAATTTTTTGTAATTGTACTATCAGTTAAATTCATGTTTTAACTTAGGGTTAACTTAAGGTTCACTCTTTCTGTAATGTTGTTTCATGGATTTTTTATAAAATTTTTATTCTATTTCCATACATACAACCTAATATTTCCTCTTTTATCCACCTTCAGATATATATTTCAAAGCTATTATGTTTACAATGGTGAGTCATCATCACCATCATCCATTTTCAAAATATTTCTGTTATTCCAAATAGGAACTCTGTACATTTTAAGTTATAACTCCCCATTGTCTAGCCCCATCTTGCACCCTGGTATCTTATATTCCAGATTATGAATCTATGAATTTCCTTATTCTATTTATTTAAAAATCATTGAGATCATAAAATATTTTCCTTTTTTTTTTCTGGCTTATTTCACGCTACATGATGTCTTGAACCTTGAAGTAAAGAAACATGAGAATGAGAAGTAAACAGTCGAGAAAATGGGCCAAACTGATGTCTAATCTAGAAAACACATGTATCTCATTAAGGAAGAAATGAAAGAACTGTAAGTGAGAAAAGGAATAGAATAGAATAGAGCATTTAAATAATTGGAAGAAGATAAGGAAGAAGAATTGTCAATGGAAGCAAGCAAAAACTCAAAATAAGTAAAAAGGATATTTTTCCATGCTAATGAATTAAAATTAGGAAGTATGTTAGACATAAATTTAAAATGAGAAGAGATATAATATTAGTACATGAAATTAAAACTTAGAAGTAAAATTATAAGAATCACATTTAAATTTAGAAGTAATGTGATACAATAAATTTATTAGGATAAGCATTTAAATAAACAAATAAATTTAAGTGAAGTTTAAAATTTAGAAATACAAAATGTGTAGATGAAAGAAAATACGGCTTCTGATAATATTGTTATTTCTGGACATAAGACCAGAAATGGACATATCAAGTGGCCATCCTCCAGTTCTTGCCTTCCTTCTCAGTTTTCAATTTATAATGGGAGTTTTGCCTTCTGCCATCCAGTATCACTCCTCTTAAAATTGTCATTGAATTATAGGTAATTGGTGTCACCTGTTAAGTGTATAGTACTTTCATAAATTCTCTTAAAGATATTTCTGAATATAATGGAAATGTCACAAAAAAGCGACTGAATCTTATTATAAAACTCTTAACTCTGTGAACTCATAAATATTTTTAACTGTGTAAGCCAATGAAAGAGAAAAAAAATCACAATTCTGAAATGTTGATCTTCATTTCATAACTTTTGCAAAAATTAAATTGGAAATGTCACTACCAAGAATTATAATAAAACATATAATGTTTAAATAATCATAAAATCATCCCAAGTAGGAGACAGATGGGTATGGTGAATTGAGCAATTCCTTCAAATGTGGGTCCTGATGATAGGAACATAAACCTTTGAGATTTTCAATGGAGTATAAAATGTCAAAACATTCCTAAAACTTCAGACACATAAAATATGATAAAATGTTTACAACCTATTTAGGAGTAATAATTGAATCAGAGATGCCTAATAATTAATAAATACATTCATATAGAGCAAAGAATTTGATATATTTAGTAGGTAATAAAATTATGGATATTATAGACATATACATCTTTAGGGTAATTTCCAATTACTGTGGCTCACCTTCACGTCCCCGTGTCTCAGGCTGTAAATGGCAGGATTCATGGTGAGAAGTAATAGAGAGTATAACACTGAAGGAATTTTCAGTGATGATGGAGATTTGCAGGTAGAACCTAAGTATACAATAAATCCAGAGGATAGGAAAATGTTTCCCATTGTGAAGTGGTGTGTGCAGTTGGAGACAGTTTTAAACTTGATTGTGCAATTGGTATCCTTAGGAGAGGGGCAAAAATGTGAACATAGGCAACAATCATTAAAATGAAATTTTCAGGGCAAAAGAAAAGCCAGCAATAATAAAGGTATATTACAAAATATGATCTCCAGAACAAAAATGTGTAAGCAGTGAAGGGACAGCATAGAAGGACTGATGTATTATGTTGAGCCCACAGAACCTGTCAGAGAATGCAACCTGAATGGAGCCATAGACACATCCACTGAGCCACAATGCCATCACCATCTACAAATAAGTGCTTCTGTCCTTAATGGTCTCATAGTGCAAAGGATGAAAGATGGCAGCATGGCAGTCATAGGACATGAGTATAAAGAGGGCATAATCAGTGTCAGCAATAAATAAAATGAAAATCTTTTGAAGCTCCTCCTACAAAGGTTATGGATTAGCTGTTGGTCAGAGATTTCATGATGGATTTGGGAACAGTGACAGAAATATAGGAAATACCAATCAAGAACAAATTTTTCAGAAAGAAATACATGAGGACTTGGAGATACTGGTCAATAATGGTGAGGGTGACAATGAGAAGATTCCCCAACATTTCTTTCATGTGAGTGAGGAAGAAGATTTTGATGTACAGTCTCCGTAGCATCCAGTCCTTAAGAAACTCAATGAGCAATAATATCATTATTGGAAAATTTCACATTGGAAAATTCTTAGGCATGGTTTTTCATATCTGGTGGAAACATAAAAATATGATAATTACATCACTCACCTACATCTTCAGAATGTTTCTCACTTTGTTTTTCTCTCAATCATTCTTTTCTATTCTGAGGATTATTTTCAGGGTCATCAGTGTATCGCTAGGAAAAAAAGATTAATTGACATGCCCATTTGTGAAGGTTTCCATTCTTTTTCATGGAATGGATGAAATTGGAATTTTTGGAAATGATAGAGGAGTTACTTTTTGTCATTCATACTTGGAAAATTGTGTTAGTTCTTGTGATGGCTAGTGTTATCAACTCTGTCAGGTGATGGTGTGTAGATGTTTGTATAAGCAAGCACTGGCCTGATGGTTATTTAAGGACATTTTGTGGACTTATTTCATCAGTTAGTTGATTGCATCTATGGCTGTTTACATCTCCAATATACTGAGATTTCCTTCAACAAGAAGAAACATTTCATCTAATCAACTGAGAACTTTAAAAGGAGATTTAATGATTTCAGCAGTTAGAAGAGAGAATTTACATCTCTACTTCAACCAGCTAGCCTCTCCTGGAAAATTCAACTTTCATTAGAGTTCCTGGTTTGAACTCTGCTCTATGATTTTGGACTTAGGCTTCCCGACAATCACGTGATAAAATTTTAATAAAAATCTCCTAATATTTACAAATATCTCCTGTTAGTTCTGTTTCCCTAGAGAACCCTGAATAATACAGTTCCTGTGGAGTGAATTGCTATATGTTGCATCATGGAAACATGGCTAAGGTCCAAAAAAGATTCTCAGCAAATGACTGCTTTATTACTTACACTACACACACAGTCCAGAAGAGCTGGGGAAGTGATCCCACTGTGGCCAGTCCTCCAGGGAGGCCAAAAGCTACATCAGAGTTGGTAGTTTGCAGCTCGGCCTATCCCACTTTGCCTTCATATCAGAGAGGAGGGACCTAAGACTGAGTATTTGTGTACCCAAGGGGGAGAGAACCCTGCTACTGGGAGTTCCTGCCCTAGTAATCAGCTGGAACTGCTTGTTCCTGGTTTTGGTTGTTGGTTCAAGTTAGTCAGGCCTTTCCATTAAACCTCACACCACCTGCAGATGGTAGAAGGGAAACATTTTGACACCTGCACACCAAAGAAAGCGGTAGGCAAGGACTGGAGGATGGCCACTTGGTATTCCCATGACTTCCCTAGAAGTCCACCCCTCAGCCTCTCAACCAGCCTTCTCCTCCACATTAACTTTCAAAACAGAAGTCCACCTCCCACCTTGGACAAAAGGGTGGAGACAAGGGTGTAGGTAGATCAGGCCTACCAGCCATGACTCTCAACAATGTTTAAAATAAAAGTTTAGGAACACCAGCACCTGCAGCACATTAGCAGGGCTTCTCTTATGTGTTTCATTACTCCAAATAGAGTGATCAGGCTTGTCTCGAGTAATGGTTGCATCCTTGCCCACCAACCCTCTGGGAGTCAGTTGAAGAGGTCCTGCATAGAATCTGCTTGCACTCTGTGCAGCCAGTGGGCATGCTGCTGGAATTTAGTCACCTGTTCTGTCTCCCCTGAGATATTAATGAACATACAATGAAGGTGTTAGCAATAGCACATATGGCTCCTTGTTGGGCTAGGAGGAAGTCTAAGGCAATGTGATTTTGGATATTGGTGTAGTCATTCAAAGGCAAGACAAGTGGGTCCTAAGACACAGAAGTAGAGCAAGGGGTCAGATGGTAGATTTAGCAGTTGGATAATTTCCCTGAAGCCATAATGGCCCCATATCAGTTGGAAAAGTTGTTTTTCTTCCAGGTTGCTGCCAAGTCAAATCTGTATGAAACAAGAGCAGGGAGGGTAAACAAATCCTGACATGGTGGTCATGCAACCACTTTCCATGGTAGACACTTTTAAGTAACTTACTTTTACATTCTAAGGCCACCCAATCTGTCTGTCCCTTGCCCTGAGCTATAACCTCACCTCTTTCCCCTTGATCTGAGTGCATTGCTGATATCTTTTGGCCCAAATTCTCCCCTTCCTGATAAATGAGAGCTCTCAGGATTCCTCAAATGCATTCCATGATGCTCACAAGGGAATTGTTGGCCCACCCAACCAGGGGTAGGCATCATCCATTAATTTCTGGAATCTGTGCATTATGCTCTATGGGTTCAGTCAATGAGTATTACTCACTTCTAGGCCCACTTCTATCATCTCTTCCCTCCACCAGGTTGCTGTTACCTCCCACCATTTTGGGAATCATGTGGTGACTATAATGGGGTTATAGGTAGGATAATTCACTGGTAGTGACTGAAAAGGACATTCCCAAGTGGTATGTCTTGGGTTCCCTTTCAAAGGCAATTCTCATTTTGATTTGTGTAATGGTAACTATGCAACAAAACCTGGGTTCCTCCCTGACCTTCCCCCTCTTTCTGTTGCTGTGAAGCAGGATAAGGCCATTTAACCCTTCCAGGGAAATGCTGTGCTCAGCTTCCAGAGGGCCCAAGTAAGGCAGAAAATCCATCCAGTAAGACAGTTGTCAAGGTGTAGACGCCAAACCTCCTTTTTGAGGAGTCCATTAAAGTTCTCTAAAATGCCAGCTGCCTGGGGGTGGTTGGCATCATCCACAGATGTTGTGATGATTAGGTTCATGTGTCAACTTAGCGAGATAATGGCAACTAATTGTTTGGTCAAGTAAGCATTGGTATGATTGTTACTGACAGCATATTTCATGGCCTTAAATCATCAGTAAGTTGATAGTATCTGTAGCAGTTTGTAATTATTTATGAAATCCAAAAATGGATATTGGATTACATTTGTGAACTGGCCTTTTCCTCTGGGCATATAAGATTATATTGGATTAGGATGTATCACTTTTACTTGATTAAATAAGGATTAAGGCTTTGATTGGGCCATATAAGTAGGAGGTTGAGTCCCCGTCCCCTTGGTAGGCAGAGACTCACAGAGAAACCACAGTGCAGAGAAGGGAGGTTACAATTTTGATACTGGAGGTTTGAGCTGGAGCCCCAGGAAGCAGATATGTGAAGGAGGAGAGAAGTCTTAATTGGACACAGCAGAGGCCCTAGGAAGAGATGATCCATTTGCCTGATAGTCTACAACTGGCCTTTCGGAGCTAGCAGAGGCACTAAGACTGGAGAGAAATGAGCCCTGGGAAGAGAGGATCCCAGGAAGTCTGAACCCTTGCAGACTTCAGCAGCTATCTTGCTCCTACAGGTGGCAAGAGACTTTGGTGAAGGAAGTAAGTTATGCTTTATGGCCTAGTAACTGTGGGCTTCTACTGCAATAAATACCCTTTATAAAAGCCAACAGATTTCTGGTATTTTGCTTCAGCACCCAATTGGCTGACTAATACAGTATCTATGGCTGACTACATCTACAATTAACTGAGGAGATTGCCTTCAGCCATAAGCGGCCAAGGGATTGAATACTTAGCTTGTGTTTGTGTTGTTGTTGTTGTTATTTTGCATTCCCTTATGCATCCAGAGAGCAAACTCCTCAAGTGCTGGTCCCATATATAATAAACTTTATTGGTAAATTTTAGTTCTGGTAACTAGTTGCAGCAGCACTGCAGCTCCATACCAGCAGTGACCCAGTGGACACCCAGGAACTATGTTTTCAACAACTTTCTTCCCTTCTTTTCACAAATCATGATTTATTAAATCAGGGTCATTTTAATGACTCCAACTTCTGATGCCAATTTTAATGTTTCAGAATCCCCAAGATCATCCTCACTTCTGACACTGATATAAAGTTTGGTTTTAATTTGTGCTTGCTATATTCATATAAGTATTGTTTATAATATATCATCAACCAACATTGCACATATTTTTCTAGTAGGTTGATTTTTTCCTATGATTTTGTTTATATTTTTAATTAATAGAAGCTTTTCATTTATATGATGTGAATGTATATGTTCTTAATAATTTTTTCCTAGGAAGTTTTAATCTATATCATACAATGAGGAAAGCATCATTCTAAGTTTCCTTCTCATTGTACTTTACCTTATCACATTTTGTCTTTCAATTGCCCTGGGATTTAGGGGGAATCTTTAGAATGAAGTCAGTCTCTTTCATCATTTGCTTCCTAAAGAGTCAAGATATTCATTATAATATAATTTTCTAAGCTTTAATTTCTAAATACATTGCAATTATATTTATCATATTTCAAATTATCTATGAGAATAATTAACTTGCACTATTCAGGGCTGTTCTTTCTTGTTTTATGTTTCATATGGAATACAGTACTGTAATACCAAATCCTCATGTTATTCATACATGATATCAATTTCAACTGCATCAATAAAATGATTTGGGAAAATTTATCATTTTCCCTAGAATATTTAAAGTGATTTTACATATTCTCAGCAGATTATGCAGTTGTATTCATGAAAGCTCCACATTTTCATATGAAAAATATTTGACTTTTTATTCAAAAGTACCAGATTTCCTTTTATTGAGATTGCTGCTGGAACAGCTGTTTCAGAAAAGCACTTAAAGAGAAAATGATTTCCCAATTCATCCAGAAACAGAAAGATTAACCTGTAAGACTTTTACTTTTGTGCCTAATAATAGAAAATTTTATTGAGTAACCCAAGAAGAAATATTGAAGATTATTCTGTCAGAGATTTGCTGGGAGAAACATAATTTATGAAACTTTAAAATCCCTACTTGCCTCATAAGCTTCATGATTACCCCTCTCAGAGTGAGGCAATAAAACCAGATGAAAAATAAACATGAGACCACCCAGGAACATTAATATTCTAGCAGTCACTAGCATATGCACACTCTGAATAGTTCCAGCTCTTTCCACAACCACAGTGCATAAATACACCCCACTGACCATGTCCTCACTGTAAAGCCATTATATGAAGCATCATTGACCCTAGACAGAAAGTTAGCTTCCAAAAGCATTAGGGCAATGGCCTCAGCCAGATAGCCAATATACTGTGCCCAAATGACTAAAGAAACCAAGAAAAAAGGTGGAAAATTTATAACTAGGAAATTTTTAAATGTTGATATTTCATAAAAATCTTCTATAAATAAACATTAAAGTTATTGAACTTAAACATGCTTATAGAACATAAAATTAAACATCTAGCAAATGGTGTAGAGAAGTCATAACTGGTAATCTAGAAGAAAGGTCTGAGAATATTACATAACACACAATACTAGTCATGCATCTTTAAAGCAATTATGAGACATGGAATTAAAATTATAGTAGTGCCTGACAGAAAAGCAAGAAGGGTAATACTGCCTCCAAGCAGCTAGAGTTGTGCTTTGTAGAAATGAAATGATTTTCTGTTCTTGCCTTATGCTCCCTTCTTTCTGTCTACTTCCAGGCACACTTCTGCTCAAAAGTAAACAAGATTTCAAGACATTACTGTATTAGCCAGCCAAAAGGGTGCTGATGCAAAATATCAGAAATCTGTTGGCTTTTATAAATGGTAAATATTTGGGGTAGAAGCTTACAATCACAAGGCTCTAAAGAGTCCAACTAAGGTTCCATAAGAGGTACCTTCTCACCCAAAGTTAATGGCTACATGTTGAAGCAAAATGGCAGGCAAAGACTATGAGAGTTCAGCCTTCCTTCTTTTCCCTTAAGGCTCTGTGGTCCCAGCTTCTTCCAATCTCAGCTGTAGGCTGGAGGGCTCATCTCTCTCCCAAGGGCTCATTTCTCTCCAGGCTCAGCTGCTCTATTCTCTCCACAAGGCCAGTTGTACACTATCACCTGAATGGCTTGTCTCTCCCCAGGGCTCCACTGACAAAGACTAAAGTCTCTGCTTCTAATTCTCTGTGTATTTACTTCCATGTGAGATTCAGTTTTATCCCCACCAAGATGGTGGTGACTTAACCCTGCATGCCTAATGATGTGGTCAAATAAAAGCCCTAATCATGATTTAATAAATTAAAGGTGAAACCTCTGAATCTAATACAATCTAATATGCCCAGAGGAACAGACCAGTTTGCAAACACAATCCACGCTACACCCCACCCTCTGAATTCCAAAAAGGCATTACAATATTGAAAATACCTTATTTCAGTAGCAATGCTAAGTACAAAATCACATCACAATCAGTTTATAGAAATACAGTTGGTCTTGGGGCAAAGTCCCATCTGGCTGTAGACCTCTGAAACTTACAAAACAATTTATCTGCTTCCAATATACAAAGGAACAAAGGATAAACAATTGCATTACCATAAGGAGAAATTGGGAAGGAAACATGAGTCACGAGTCCACAACAATTATGAAAACCTTCAGGACATACTTCATTAGATTTCAAAGTCTGAGAGTCATTCTCAAGATGATGGTTTCTTCATCCTGGGGCCTCATGGGGACCCACATTTCCACAGGCTTGCCCGACAGCCATTTTCTTAGTTATACCCTTATCAAGCATCTGGGTGGTGACCTAGCTCCAGACGTCAGCCTGCAAAATATTGGGGTGATGGCCACACTTTACCCAATCTTTGGGGTAGAGTTTCAACTCCTTTTGTACAGGGAGGGGGAGGCAACATTCTCCATAATTTCTGGCCTACAGGCTCAACTTTCTCAGGGCAATGAGTTGGCCACCTGGCATTCCCTCATCTATGGGGGTAAGCCCACCCCTCTCAAATCTATGGGGTGTCAACCTTATTCTTCTCAACCCTTGAGGAATATGTTCCACCCTCTCTGTAGCCTGGGGTAGCAAAACTCTCTCTGAACTTTGGGCTGGAACATCCACCCTCTTAAACTGCCAGAGCAAACTCACTATCTCTGTACACATAGGAGGGGTTCCTCTCTTGG
>JAQZBX010081759.1:0-13630 GCA_029593785.1 Cabassous unicinctus | reverse complement strand
AAATGTCATTATTTGCAGACAACACGATCTTATACATAGAAAGCCCTGAAATATCTACAACAAAGCTTCTAGAACTTAAAAATGACTTCAGTAATGTTGCAGGCTACAAGATCAATGCTCAAAAATTAGTAGCATTTCTGTACACCAATAACAAGCAATCTAAGGAGGAAATTAAGAAAAAAATACCATTTACAATAGTAACTAAAAGAATCAAATACCTAGGAATAAATTTAACTAAAGATGTAAAGGACTTATATACAGAAAACTACACAACACTGTTAAAGGAAATCAATGAAGACTTGAACAAATGGAAAAATATTCCCTGTTCATGCATAGGAAGACTAAACATCATCAAGATGTCTATCCTACCAAAACCAATCTACAGATTTAATGCAATCCCAATAAAAATCAACACTGTATTTTTTAAGGAACTGCAAAAGCTAACAACAAAACATATTTGGACAGGTAAGAGGCCCCGAATTGCCAAAGACATATTGAAAATGAAAAATGAAGTTTGAGGTATCACATTACCTGACTTTAAAACATACTACAAAACTACAGTGATCAAAAATGCATGGTATTGGCACAAGAATAGACCTACTTACCAATGGAACTGAATTGAGAGTTCTGATATACATCCTCACATATACCATCATCTGATATTTGACAAAGCCACCAAGCCCACTCAAATGGGAAAGAATGGCCTCTTTAACAAGTGGTGCTTGGAGAACTTGATATCAATATCCAAAATAATGTGAGAAGAATACCATCTCAAACCTTACACAAAAATCAACTCACGATGGATCAAAGATCTAAATATAAGAGCCTAAACCATAAAGACCTTGGAAGATAATGTAGGGAAGCATCTACAGGACCTTGTAATAGGAAATGGTTTCATGAACTTCACAGCCAAAGCATGAGCAGCAACAGAAAAAATAGATAAATGGGATTTCATCAAAATTAAAAACTTCTGCACCTCAAAGGATGTTATTAAGAAAATAAAAAGGCAGCCTACCCAATGGGAGTAAATATTTGGCAATCATATATCTGATAAGAGCCTAATATCCTGCATATATAATGAAATCCTACATCTTGAAACTAAAAAGACAAACAACCCATTTAAAAAATGGGCAAGTGACCTGAAAAGACACTTCTCCAAGGAAGAAATACAAATGGCTAAAAAGCACTTGAAAAAATGCTCGACATCGCTAGCTATTAGTGAAATGCAAATCAAAACCACAATGAGATACCATGTTACACCCATCAGAATGGCAGCTATCAAAAAAACAGCAGACTATAAGTGTTGGAGAGGATGTGGAGCAATAGTAACCCTCATCCACTGCTGGTGTTATTGTGGAATGGTCCAGCCACTGTGGAGAACAGTTTGGCAATTCCTCAGAAAACTAACAATAGATCTTCCATATGATCCAGCAATTCCACTACTGCGTATATACCCAGAAGAACTGAAAGCAAAGACACGAACAGATATATGCACACCAATATTCGTAGCAGCATTGTTCACAATTACCAAAAGCTGGAATCAGCCCCGGTGCCCATCAACAGATGAATGGATAAGCAAAATGTGGCACATACATACAATGGAATATTACTCAGCTGTTAGAAGGAATAAAGTGCTAACAGATGGAATAACATGGATGAATTTTGAAGAACTTATGTTGAGTGAAGCAAGCCAGGCATTGAAGGAATTACAGTTTATGACCTCATTGATTTGAACTGAGGTAAGATAACAGTTTCTGAGAACCACTGACTGAAAGATAGGCTAACAAGGAAGAAAGAGAGAAGGGTAGGCTGTGAGCCATCACCCATATGGACATTATCTATGGTAAATTGAAAGAATATAGTTACATATTGAAGGATAGGACAGGTGGGTGGAGATTTTACTGGGTTCGGTGGTGCAAGATTAACAGGTGGGTAGATTAGGAAGGACACGTTAGAATACCCAGGACATGTAAATATCAATCTTGTCATCCCATGAGCCAAGACAGGGAAGAGTCATATGCCCCAGGGGGTGGGGAGGATGGAACAGAAAAGATCAAATGGGGTATGTAGTGGTCATGGGAAATATTATTCATTACCTTACATTAATGGACACAGGACATGGTAAATATCATCAAAAATTATTAAACTCTATGGTCTAAATTGTAAACTATACTGTAAACCACTGAAAATTTTAGTTGCTATATTTTACTATCTGTATAATAGTTATAACAATGATAACATCCATAAAAAAAATAAAGGTTTTAATATGGGGTGGGGAAGGGGGAGGGAGGTTGGGTATGTGGGAGTCTCTAGTATTCTGTGTGTGACTTTGCTGTGACCTAAAACTTCTTTGAAAATTAAATTGAAATTTGGGAGACACTGGCGAATGAGAAGGGGAAGGTGTCACAATACACTGGACATCCGATATTACAGTGATAAAAGGAAAAAAGAATAATTTCTTTTTAAAAAAGAATTTATTTTTGTTTATTGTTTTTATTCCCATTTTTTCAAATGTCCCAATACATTAATTATATTTTATTTTTAGTTTAGTTTCCCTTTTTTTTCTTCTGAGTCTCCTTGTACTTATCTCTTGCATTTTAAATTATCATTATTATTTCTTTTTCCTATTAATTGTATTTTGTTATTATATTGGCTTCATATTTGAGGAAGGTTTGGGTCACAGAAAGGTTACAAGGGGGGCTGCAGAGGATCATTGGTGGGGGGTGTCTGGGATGGGGGATTCATGGGAGTAAGTCCATCTGAATATACATGAAAGATATATAAAATTGTTCAAATGATCAAGGGATGGGGCATGGTCACGGTGGGTAGACAATTACTCAATTAATGAGGAAATCTGAATTCCCAACCTGGAGAGTTCTGCTAAATTCCCAAAAGAGCAGCAACAGTCCCCTGAGTGCAGAGGCAGTGTCTGGCAAAAGAGGATGGCCCACTGATGGGTTCTTGTTATTGAGGACTAGCCTTATGAGTATTTGCTCTTCTAATGGAAACTTAGCCTACTGTTATGGGGTGCCTAAGGGTTACCACCTGAGAGCCTCCATGTTGCTCAAATGTGGCCTCTCTCTAAGCCAAACTCAGCATTTGAATGCATTACCTTCCCCCCAACCTGGGACATGACTCCCGGGGATGAGCCTCCCTGGCAACGAGGGATTAATACCAAGTGCCAACTGGCAACACGATTGGAAAAAGACCTTGAATAAAAGGGGGAAAAGGTAAAGAGAAATGCGTTCACGTGGCTAAGAGACTTCAAAGAGAGTCGGGAGGTCATCCCAGAGGTAATGCTTATGCACACCTCAGTAGGATCTCATAGAATACCAAAGTGGATATCACCCCACACTGAGGGACTCCTGCGGGCTCTGGTGACACCCAGGTCCTATACAAGTGGGGAAAGCCCCAGAGATTGATGCCTAATTAGTGGGCTCTTCATTGGAATCTGTGCTCCTGAGAGTGACAGAGTTGGACTCAAATAAGTCATCCCTGCACATGGTCCATCAGTCCCTTCTACTCAAACCTATATGTGATGCAGGAGTTTTTAGGTGTACTTCCAGAGACTGTATCCTTTGGCCCACCTATGTGCCAGCTGTGTCTGGAATCTCAGTGGAGCTGCAACTCCTATCCTATAGCTCAATGGACTCTTCCAAGTAACCTGGCGAGGAGACAACGATGGGCAACAGCCATCCCAGGGAATGGAGAGGGCCTGCAGCTGCAGGCAAGATAATCCCATCCACTGTATCCATGGGCTATAAGCCCTCTCTCACTTGGAGGTGGAATGGACATAACCATCCAAGTCCCCTCAGGATTGGGGGAGGAGCTGTGGACTAGAGTGGACTTGGTGGTGTTCTGTTGTAGACATATTGTGATTCAAGCAATGGAAGAAATTGTAGCAGTGAGTTGGAGCTGGTGGCCACGAGACATTTTTGGGGCAGTGAGAGGAGGGGCAGTTGAAATACTCGGGTTTTTTTGGGACTTTGGGGATTGTCCTGAGAGGCGTAGCGGCGACGGATGTAGGCCATTTTCCATCAGAATATACCTTGCAGAACTGGGTGGGAGAGAGTGTGGTCTGTGATATGAACTGTCATCTATGCTCGGTGGCAAGGCCCCAGGATGTGTATATCTTTCACGGGTGTTGTACCACACAGATGAAGAATGGTGGTGTGGGATGTTGTTGGAGGTGTGGGCGGTGGGGAATATGGAAATCCCTGTAATTTCTGAGTAATATTTAGGTAATCTAAACACCTTTAAATATATATATATAAAACAAATAACATTTATGTAAACAAATGCACATATATGCATATGTATTTATATATCATTTTAAAATTATTGGTATGTATTGTGAAAATTTTGATTTTTACCCACAATAAAAAAAATTTAAAAAAAAAAGGTATTAAGAAGATACTGGGTAAGCATAAAGAAAATTTGAAAGCCTTCCATTGAAAGTAACAGAACTTATGGAGATGAAAGACACAATGGACAATATTAAAAATACATTAAAAGCACATAACAGAAAATTTGAATTGTTCAACCACAGAATTTGTGAATTTGAAGGCAGAACATATGAACTGGGAAAGACAGGAGAATAGAAAGAAAAGTGAATGGAAAAAAATGGATCAGGGTCTCACGGAATTCAATGACAATACAAAATTTAAAATATATTTTAATGGTGTCCTAGAAGGAGAAGAAAATATAAAAAGGGGAGAAAGAATATTTTGGAAATAAGGGAAACTTACCAACCTTTATGTATTAGTCAGTCAAAGGGGTGCAGATGCTAAGTACCAAATCTGTTGGGTTTTATAAAATGTATTTATTTTGCATAGAAGCTTACAGCTATCAGGCTATAATGAGTCCAACTCAAGGTACTATAAGAGGTACATTCTCACCCAAAGTCATTTGCCATGTGTTGAGCAAGATGGCAGGCAATAACTGCAAGGTTCAGCTTTCCTCTTCCTCTTAAGGCTCTATGGTCCCAGCTTCTTTTGATATCAGCTATAGGCTGTGATATGTTTAGTCTCTCTCCTGGGGCTTGTTTCTTTCTGTGCTCAGCTGTAACTGTAGACTATCAGGTTCGTTCTCTTCCCTGGGCCTCTGCTTTGTCTACAGACCTGTCTCAATTCCTTTGTGTTCTTCTCTGGGTATTTACTTTCTGGGGCTCCAGCATCAAAACTCACTTTCTTCTTTGCCATGTTGTTTTCTCTGTGAGTACCCACCCACCAGAGGGTTGGAGACACAACATCCTACTGACATGGCAGAATCAAAGCCAGGCTTTTAATTTAATCAAGTAAAAGTGAATCTTCTGAACTTAATACAGTCAATGGGGAACATACCAGTTTACAAACTGACTAGTTTACAAACATAATCCTAAATCTAATTTTGGAATTCATAAACAATGTCAAACTACTTCATGTTGTGAAAGACATAAATATCATTCTCCAAGAAGGACAAACAGCCCAAACAGAATAAATCAAAGTAGATTGACTTGAAGACACTTATTATTCCAAATGAAAAATATCAGAGAAAGAGAGGATTCTGAAAGGAGCAGGAGAAAAACAAAGTATTACATACAAAGGAAAATTGATAAGACTAAGTGTTTACCTTTTTCAGAAACCATTGAGGAGAGACGAAAGTAGTAAGATGAAATTAAGGTAATTAAAGAGAAAAACTACCAGCCAAGAATTCTGTATCCAGCAAAACTTTACTTCAAAAATGAAAGAAAGCTTTTTTTGGGACCCACAGAGCACAAGTCTTCAGGACATCGATCTGGAAAGTGCTGGATAAAGAGATAAATCGATCAAGGTAAAACACGAGGTTTCTTCCCCTGGAGCTGGAAACTGCAGGACAGCTAATCCCCAATCCCAAGGCAAAGCCCCTGTGAGCCCTGAGTCCTGACTCCTGCTGGCCACCCAGCAGGAGGGAGCATTCTCCAAGAGTGGGAAGGTTCTGGCTAAAGGTGGAGAAGGGGTTCCTTTCTGTGGCTTTGGTTGCCTGGACTCCCTTTAAGCTTTGAGGAACATACCAGCTGGCTGGAGGGGGCACCAGGAAAACGGGAGAGGTGAATCTGCTGAAGAAGCCTGATTTACCTAACTGCCCTGGGAGAGAGAATCTTGGTGTGGAAGAGGGCAGAGTCAGGCAATTGACTAGTCCCCAGCTTAAAACTATAGAAGTTTCAACTTTCCTAAGGAAGGTGGGCATTAGGAAGTACTTAATAAGCATCCAAGAGCTTATTAAATGTCTACTGGGAGGAAGGTGTGGTCTGGAAGAGGGTTTTGAGTCATTTTCCTGTGTTGAATTCAGTGACCAGGGTCCCATTTGAATCTGAAAAGATTACTCAACCTGACCTGGAGAGGGGAGGGGGGATCCACTCACACAGGTGCAGGCTGTTGTGTCTTGCTGCCCTGGCAAAGAAAGCAATAAGAATAGAAAGGGTGCAGTGACAGAGAGGCTCCTAATAAGCAGGGATCTATCCAACCACAGAGTCAAACTTGCCCAGGGGAAAGTGACTGGATAGCTTTCTGAAGAGTTAACTGACCCAACGGGAAAATTTAGCTCAGTGAAAGAGTTTCCACATTGAATATATGAGGTCCCTAATTCAATTCCCAGCTCCTCTTACAGTAGTGATCCAACAGAATATCAAACATCCAGCTGATACTTTAGGACAAGGAAAATATAGACATGATTTTTGTGTCAGCTTCTCTTGGGTCCCTTATTTTCCCTAAAAGAAGGTTACTTTAAAAAAAAAATAGTTTACTTGTTAAAACCTACTTCAATACCTTCAGAGAGAAAGCTGCAGGGTAATTAATTGATGACACCAGCAGTCTGAGAAGCTCCACAGGCACCTAAGTGGGAACACTGTTCTTGCTAAATTTTTGTTCAACTGCTTGCTTGTGTGATTATTTGGGCTTTTTTGTTTTCTTGTTTTTCTTTCCTCTGTCTTCCACTCCTTCCTTTTTTACTTTTTCTTTATTTTTTAAATCAGGTGCTGCAAGCTTGTTTCTTGTTTTCTGTGTTTTCTCTTCATTGATTTCCCCTTTACTTTGTATATCAATTTTGTCTCCCAAGGTTATTTTCCTTCCTTCATTTTTCTATCTTCTACTTTCTGTTATTGTTCTTAAACTCCACCTCTCTTTGTTTAGTCCTCAATTTTTTCTGATTTCTGTGTCTATCTCATCTATTCTGTATTCTTTCTTTAATTAACTTTTTTATTTCTGTCCTCTCTTTTCTCTTTCTCTCTCACATCACCATTCTCACCTTTCAATTAGTTCTATATATTTTTCTCTATTTATAGTTTTCCCATTTCATTTTAGGTACTCTACTTTTTTATTCCTATTACTCTACACTGCTTACCTGAGTTAAATATTCATTTTCTTATGTCTTATAAGGTCCATCTTCAAACTTGTACTATTATTAGTGTTATCCTTTTTTGTCTTCTTACCTCTTTCACTTTCTCTAGCTTTAATCTTCTGTTTTCCAAGGGAATATAGAAAACAGAAAGGAAATAGAAAAAGAAGAACAAAGTATCAAAGGGAAACCTTAACACACCCACAAAAACAAGAACCTAGAGTAGAGAAAGAAGCTAATCAACAGAATAAACTCATCAAGATAAAAAAATGACCAAACAGCAAGAAAAATTACAAACCATACTAAGAAACAGGAAGACATGGCCCAGTCCAAGGAAAAAAACTTAAAAACAGGAAGTGATGCAGAATATCAAATAAGTAATCAACGCATTCCAAACAAATATCATGGACCAACTTAATGAAGTGAAGGAAGAGATTATGGATATTAAGAAGAAATTGGGAGAACATACTGGAGAAATTGTAAACATACATAAAAAGATAACAGATATCATGGTGATAAATGGCACAATCCAAGAAATAAAAAAGACATTGGAAGCACATAACAGCAGATTTGAACAGGCACAATAAAGAATTAGTGGTGTGGAAAACAGCACATCTGAAATCAAACAGATAGTAGATCAGATAGATAAAAAGATAGGAAAAATCCAGGAGGGACTTAGGGATTTGAATGACAGCACAATGTGCACAAATATATGTATTATAGGCATCCCAGAAGGAGAAGAGAAGGGAAGGGGGACAGAAAGAATTCTGGAAGAAATACTGTCTGAAAATTATCCAAACCCTATTGAGAGAGATGGACATACATGACCCAGAAGCACAGCTCACCCTAAACAGTATAAATCCTAACAGGCCTACTCTGAGACATATACTTGTCAAACTGTCCAATGTCAACTCAGAGAGAAAATACTGAAGGCAGCATGAGAAAAGAGAACCATCACAGAAAAGGGAAACTCATTAAGATTAAGTGCTGATTTCTCATTTGAAACCATGGAGGCAAGAATGCTGTTGTATCACATAGTGAAGGTACTAAAAGAAAAAAATTTCCAGCCAAGAAATCTCTATTCAGCAAAACAAGCATTCAAAAATGATGGAGAGTTCAAAATATTCACAGATGAACAGAAATTAAGAGAGTATGCCAATAAGAAACATGCTGTTGAAGAAATAATAAAGGAAATTCTGCAGTTTGAAAGGATAAAAACAGGAGAGAGACAGTTGGAGGAGAGTGTAAGTACAACTAAAAAGACAAAAAGAGAGAGAGAAAAAAGAAAAAAAACACAAAGAGATGACACACGTAAACCCAAAGAAAATATTGCTAATGTAAGTAATTCCTTGATAGTAATAACATTTAATCTAATGGATTAAACTCACCAGTCAATAGACACATATGGCAAAATGGATAAGGAAATATTACCCACCTATTTGCTGTCTACAAGAAACCCACCTTAGATCCAGGGATTCAAGGAGGTTGAAAGTGAATGGAAGGAAAACAATCTTACAAGCAAACAACAACCAAAAAAGGTTGGGAGTAACAATACTATTATCAGACAAAATAGAATTCAAATGCAAAACTGTTTTAAGAGACAAAGATGGACACTATATATTAGTAAAAGGGATAATCTTTCAAAAAGAAAGAACAATCATAAGCATTTATGAACCTAACCAGGGCATCTCAAATTACATGAGGCAAACACTGGAAAATCTATATTGAGGAGTAGATGCGTTTACAATTATACTGGGGAAATTTAATATACCATGATCACGATTAGACAGAACATGTTGACAGAGAATCAATAAAGAAACAAAGACACTGAAAAATACATTAGAGGATCTGGATTTAATAGACATATACAGAACACTACATCCCAAAACAGTGGGATATACATACTTCCTGAGTGCACATGGATCATTCTCCAAAATAAACCACATGCTAGGACACAAACTGGAAATCAGTAAGGGCCAGAGAACCAGATTAGGCACAAAGATATAGAAGTTAAACAACACACTCTTAGGCAAGCAGTGGGTCAAGGAGGAAATTTCAAAAGAAATCAGTAACTACCTTGAAATTAATGAATATGTCAACACAACATATCAAAACTTTCCCTTTAAAATCAGAAACAAGACAAGGATGTACACTATCAACGTTCCTATTGAACATTGTGTTAGAAATTCTTGCTCGAGCACTGAGGTAAGAAAAGGATATAAAAGGCATCCAAATTGGAAAGGAAGAAGTACAAACTTCACTATTTTCAGCCCACATGATCCTACAGATAAAAATCCCTGATAAATCTACAACAAACCTTCTAGAATTTATAAATGAGTTCAGTAATGTTGCAGGTTATAAGATCAATGTGCAAAAATCAGTAGCATTTCTTCACAACAATAACAAACAATCTGAGGAGAAAATCAAGAAAAAAATACTATTTACAATAGTAACTAAAGAAATCAAATACCTGGGAATAAATTTAACTAAAGATGTAAATGATTTATACGCAGAAACCTACACAGCAGTGCTAAAGGAAATCAAAGAAGACTTAAATAAGTTGAAGAATATTACCCGTACATGAATAGGAATACTAAATATTATTAAGATGTCTATCCTACCCAAATTAATATACAGATTTAATGCAATTCCAATAAAAATCAACACAGCATTTTTTACTGAGTTGGAAAAACTGACTATGGCATTTATTAGGAAGTGCAAGAGGCCCCAAATAGCCAAAGACATTGGAAAATAAAAATGAAATCAGAGGAATCACACTACCAGACTTTAAAACATACTTCAAAGCTACAGTGGTCAAAAGTGAATGGCATGGACATAAAGACAGACATATTGACCAATGGAGTTGAATTGAGATTTATTATAAAGATCCTCACATATACAGCTATCTGATATTTGACAAGGCCATGAAGCCCACTCAACTGGGAGAGAATGGCTTCTTCAACAAATGGTGCTTGGAGAACTGAATATCCATTTCCAAAAGAATGAGAGAGGAACACCATCTCACACCTTATACAAAAATCAACTCAAGATGAATCAAAGTTCTAATCATAAAAGCCAAGACCATAAATACCTTGGAAGATAATGTAGGGAAGCATCTACAGGACCTTGTAATAGGAAATGGCTTCATGAACTTCTCACCCAAAGCATAAGTAGCAAAAGAAATAAAAGATAAATTAGACCTCCTCAAAATTAAAAACTTTTGCATCTCAAAAGAATTTTTCAAGAAAGATAAAAGACAACCTACCCAATGGGAAGGGATATTTGGTAACCATAAATCTGATAGGAGCCTGATATCCAGCATATACAAAGTGATGTTACTTCTCAATGACAAAAAACAAACAAACAAACAAAAAAAAACACCACATTTGAAAAATGGACAGGTGATTTGAACAGACAATTTTCCAAGAAAGAAATACAGATGACTAAAAAGCACATGGGGGATTCTCAACATCACTAGCTGTTGGGGAAATGCAGATGAAAACTACAGTGAGGTGATGTCTTGCACCCAATAGACTGATGGATGTTGAAATGGCATAGGACTGCAGGTGTTGGAGATGATGTGGAGGAATGAAAGCCCTCATCCATTGCTGGTGGGAATGTAGAGTGGTCCAGCCATTGTGGGGGAAGTTTGGCAGTTCCTCAAAAAACTGGCTATAGATCTTCCATGTGACCCACAGATTTCATTGTTGGTGTATACCCAGAGGAGCAAAGGGCAGGAGCGTGAATTGATATATGCACAGCAATGTTCATGGTTGCATTGTTCACTATTTCCAGGGGCTGAAATCAACCCAAATGCCCATCAACAGATGAATGGATAAACAAAATATGGTATATACATACAGTGGAATATTACTCAGCTGTAAGAATGAATACAGTACTAACACAAGGGATAACATGGATGAATCTTGAGTGTATGTTCTAAAATGTAAACCATAATGTAAACCATTGACCGTGTTTGGTAGCTATGTTTCAATGTTTGTACATCAGTTGTAACAAATGTTCCATCCACATGGAAAAAGATTAGTAATAGGAAAGGGGGAAAAGGGGGAGGATGTTGGGTATATGGAAGTTGCCTATATCCTGTAAGTAATTTTACTGTAGTCTAAAACTTCTTTGAAGACAATATAAAAAAAATAAGACACTGGAGAAGAAATGGAGGAAAATGTCATTGTACATACAAAACAACTGATATTACGATGATGAAAGGCAAAAAGTGAAAAAAAAAAAGGTTATTTATTTTTTTATATTTTAAAATATTTTTCATTTTTTAAATAGCCCATTTTTTACTTTATTTTAGTTTCTCTAAATTATTATTTATTTTATTTATTATGTTTAAACCTATCATTATCATTTCATTTTCCCATTAATTGAATTTGGCAATATTCTTGGCTTCATGTTTGAAAAAGTTTTGGATCACAGAAAGGTTACAAATATGTCAGGGGAGAATCAATAGGGTGGGGTGTCAGTGATGGGGAATACATGGCAGTAAGTTCACCTGGGCATACATATAAGATATACAAATATGTTCAAATGTTCATGGGGAATTGCCACAGTGGGTAGAGAAACACACAACAACTAAAATATTATTGAATCCCTGTCCTGTGGAGCTCTGCCACATTCTCTAATGGAACAGCAACAATCCCCCAAGTACAGGGGCAATGACTAGTGAAGAAAGATGGTCAATTGATTGGTCCTTGATATTGATGACTATGCCATGAGCCTTTTGCTTTTGAATTTGCAACTTAGCCTAGTGTTATAGATTGCCTAAGAGTTAACTCCTGAGAGCCTCCTTGTTGACCAAATGTGGTCTTTCATTAAGACCAAATGTGGTTTTTCAAACTCAGTACATAAATGTATTACCTTCCCTCCAGTGAGCGACATGACTTCTGGGGATGAGCCTCCCTTACTTCCCTTCCTTACCAAGCACCAGCTGGTGATGCACCTGGAAGAAAACCTTGAATAAAAGGGGGAAAATGTAAAGACAAATGATTGTATATAGTTAAGACACTTCAAAGTGAGTTGGGTGGATATTAGAGAGGTGATGCTTATGCATGTCTCAGCAGGTTCTCATAGATGGCCAAGGTAGATACTTATCCAAATAGTGGGGCTTTTGAGGGCTCTGAAGTCACCCAGGTCCTACGTTTTTTGCAGATAGCTCTAGAGTTTGGTGCCTTGCCAGCAGGCCCTACTTTGGAGTTTGTGCTCCTGAGTGTGACAGAGTTGGACTCAAATGTGAGTCTGTACACATGTCTCTTCTGTCCCTTTTATTTGAACCTATAGTTGGTGCTAGAGTTGGTAGGTGTACATCCAAGAGATTTTAATCTCTGGGCTGTCCATTTGCCAGCTGTACCCTGAGCCTCAGCACGGTGCTACACCTACACTCTAGTTCATTGAACTCACCCAGGACAATTAACAAGGAGCTGAGAAGAGACGACTGCCACACCAAGGAACTGAGAGATTCTATAACAGCAGACAAGAGAGTCCCATTTATCAGCCGTATGGGACCAAAGCCCCCTCTCAATTGGAAGAGGAGTGGGCATCACCATCATAGAATCCTGAGGATAGTGAAATAAAATCTGGACTAGAGTCGACTTACTGGTATTCTACTATAGACTTATTGTGATTCTAGCAATGGAAAAAATGTTATATTATTGATGTGGAGACAGTGGCCAATGGAAATGCTGCAGTCAGGGGGAGGGAAAAAGAGGTGCAATATGGGGGTCATTTGAATTGACCTGAGTGACTTTGCAATGACAGATACAGGTCATTATATATCTTTCCGTAACCTACAGAATTGAGTGGAAGAGAGGGCTGAGCTATAATATAAATTATAATCCATGCTTATTGGCAATGCTCCAAAACATGTTTATCAATTGCCATTAAAGTACCATACTAATGAAAGAATTTAATGTGGAGAAAAGTGGGAAGTGTGGGAAGTGGGGCATACAGGAATCTCTTATCTGTTATGTAACATTTTATGTAACCTAAGTAACTTTTAAAAATAAATAAAAAATATTTTCAAAAAAATGAAGGAGAGTGCAAATCTTCACAGTCATACAAAAACTGATAGAATATGTTACCAAAATACCAGAATTACAAGAGATACTAAAGGGAGTGCTGAAGCCTGAAAGGAAAAATAAACCAAGGGAGACACTTCAAGAAGAATGTAAAAATGAAGATTATTAGAAAGGGTAAATTAAATGGCAAAAAGATAGACAATAGTAGGATATGAAAACAGAAATTTAAAGGTCAAAAT
>JAQZBX010081758.1:0-13631 GCA_029593785.1 Cabassous unicinctus | reverse complement strand
AAAAAAAAAAACCCTCCCTGTCATAGAATGTCAAAGCCCTTCTTTATCTGGGGGAGGGGCGTGGAGGTAGGACAGAAAAATCTTTTGTAAAATGTGAAAAATTACCACTCATAATTGGCGCTGACATAAAAAGGTTTTTTTTTTTTGTTAGAAAAACAAAGAAAATCTCTAATTTAATAATCACCTGCAAAGTGTTATTGTGATGGGAACAAAAAACACACAATCAAAGTCATCTTTTTAAAGTAACTATAGTGTTTTTAAGCAATCATTGCACTTTACAGAAGCTCATACACATAAACCAATGATGTTCAGAATGGGGGAAAAAAGCCCCTCCAAACTCCTCAAGGAAAGTTTCTGAAATAGTGGCAGGCTACAATAAGAAAATGCAAATAGGGCATTATGTTCAAAATAAAACTAAACAAGAAACAAGATTTTTTTAACCCAAAACATAATCTTGGAAGCAAGCATCATTTAGGCTTAAATTGCAAGAGCATATCCTTTCTTCACAGAGGCACTAAAGACACACATTTGGACTAGCGAGAACTGGGCATATGTTGAATGGGTAACAATTTATTAAATAGACTAGCAGAATAAAATCATTTTTCTGTTTCAAGTGCCTACTGATCTGTTAAAGTGATGAACCCTAGTTCACAGGAGTTTTCAGGATTTGATATGTTTTTATATGCAGCAAACACTATAATTTTAGAAATTATTCTAACTCTGAATTAAACTACTCTCATTTAATATTCATCTCTACCAATTAAGTCAGTTAAAAAATATATATGCATATATATACACATATATACATACACATACATATATACAGCCCTCTAGACTAAGTAACACTCAAAATCATCTCAAGTTGATGATATCAAACTACAAAGAGGACCAACTCTCCTAAGAATGACAAGGAAGGCTGACTCAGAATTTCAACACTTAATTATTAAATACCCAGGCTCTGTACTAAGAAGAGCATACTCTTTTACTACCTTCTAATGGTTTCACCAAAGATTTTCTGGGATGATCTGCTTGCTAACAAAAGAAGATCAGAGTTGAGCAAATCTGCTGCAAGTTATTTAAATTAACAAAGTTCATGCAAACAAACAAAATACATTTTGCCTTTGAGAAGGGTGACTGTATGTCCTGATTTTCCAAGGACAATTCCAGGTTATTCCTGTTGTACTGGTGTCCCATCTGTTTTAGCATTTGTCTTGGATTTTCCTTCTATCTGTAAAGTATTATTAGTAATTGTTGCATAGAAAAAATAGTCCAGGATGGTTTTAGAAGACCTACACTTTGTACTTACATCATCTGCATGGTGTTGTCTAACTGTGGATGAGATGTGTGTGTGTAGTAACAGAATTCTCTCCTTAATATATGGTTAATTCTGAAAGATGACCAGTGCTGGCCCATATCACTCTTCCAGACCCTTTCCAAGGGCAGTTCATACCTCTCTTTCAGACAGCCATCAGGGCACTCGCTGATAAAATGAGCATTTAGGGAGAGCTAACTCCTTCTGTCCTCTGGTGGTAGAGGAAAGAAGTATTTTTTACCACTGCTTCTGCTGACTTCTTGGATAGGTTCAAGATGCACAAAGGTGGTGGGGCAGCAGGAAAAGTGGGAAATTATAGCAGTCCTCTTTCAGATTATACAGAGAATGGTCTGTGTGTACTTGCTATTGGGTTATGTCATTTAGTGTATGGTGGAAATCTATAGCTATTTACTTGTTTTAATACTTGATAATGCTTTTTATTTTGCAATAACTCCTTAAGCAGCAGTGAGCTCAAAATCACAAAAGCATATGTTTAAAAAAAAATTACGTTCTGAATTTCTATTTCTTAAGAGAGTTGATGAGGGTGTGTAACTTGTATAAAATATGTGTTGACATTTATCATCCATCATATGATCATAGTATATCACCAACTATGTGAAATGCAAAAGACACAAATCTGCTGAAGAAACATTGGCTTCTACTTTAAAAAATTGGTAGTTATGCCCCCAAAATCATGATTTAATATGGAAAGCTACAGAAGATGCTTTAGAATATCACTGTAAACTATGACTTTTCATTTAGATCAAATGACTGTTTTTCTAAACTAATTTCACTCATTTTAGATTTCAATTGAAATTGGTTTCAAAATTTACATTATTATATACCCCAAATTCAATTAATTAAAGTACAAAAGTTTTCTGATTAAGTTTCTGAGGAACTGCCAAACTGTTTTCCAAAGTGGAGCAGCCATATTATTTTCTGCTCTGAAGGCTGATGGACCTGGTTGGGCACCAAGCACAACTGCAGCTCATACACATTGTTGGAGATCAGCTAGCTCACTCAGTTGATGAGAAAGCACTTGGAGCTTCAGCTCCTCCAGCTCCTGCTGTATCTGCTCTTTCACCGTCTCAGTTCTTGGCTGGGTGCATAAGCAACTCCTTGGTGATGGGTGCCATCTTCCCTCACCTGTCACCTACAACATTGAAGCTAGAAGTGGTCAGAGACAGATGGGGATTTCAGTTTTTGCTCATGGATTCAACTACCCTCATGAGTTTCTAGTTCATTGTGGCTCTTGTCCACTTCCAACTTTTCTTCCCAACTGCTGGTCTGAGTGACCACTGGCAATTTCAGAGTCAACATTAGATGCAGAGACAATGACCTTCATGGACCAATTGATCAGTTCCCACAATTGTGTAATGCCTAAACCCTATAACAAATCCCTTATTCTAATCATTTATGATAGTTCTGCTCTAGGGTTGAACCTTGCTACATCATGCTAATTCCTCAAATCCAGGTGGTTCCTGAGTTTGCATTTATAAGCCACCTGCCAGCTACAAACACTGAATTTCATAGCCACTTTGATGTTTATGAAATTGCTTTCAAATGTTATCTGGCAAGCTGAAATAAAAGCTTCTAAAAGAAATACTGAAAAGCAAAGCAGAAAATGCACTGCTTTTCTCCTTCAGAAAGAGGAAATCTCATTCCTTCATGAAGAGTTAAGTTGGGACTTCTAGAAGTTCCCATGTCCACATCAACATATGCTCTATTCATTGTCAATTCTGCCAAATTCCTAAAGCATGGAGGGGACCTGGAAACGGCAGGCAAATGTGCTAAGATGGATATACAGCTGGGAATGTGCTGGTCATTTTCTTTGATATCTACGGCCCCATTTTGGATATTGGGTAAAGATTTGTTTGACAAACAAAGCAAAACAAAGAAAACAATTAACTTGGTTGCCAGGCTCTTAATTGTAGTCATCCCTAGTGGAAGACCACTGTCCCAATTCTCAGGTACCCTGATAACGTTTAAGAAAATGCCTGAGCATTTTATCAACATGGGTAGTAAAATCAATGCCATTTATAAAGATTAACAATTAAAAATCTTTCCCCAGAAAATGAATACCATAGAAAGGCTATTCAAAGCTTCAAACCAAGAGTCCTAGCTGTAAGGTCCCATACACTTGGCACATTTTAGTTATTTCAATTTACTTCAGGGAAAAGAGAGGAAAAAAAAAATCCCACAAAGCTGACATTATATAGGAAAGTTTCAGGGATACAGGAGCTATTTAATCATTTTGTGTGTTACTCTGGCTTTACTGCAGTCTCTTTTTCCTGTGGTTTTGTTCTTTCACTGCTCATTAGCACCTCCCCCAGAGAGTGGGCAGGAGAAGGAAAAAAGAGATAAAACTCAAATCAGACAATTTTATCAGTCAGCCTGTCAACAAGTTGAATATATTGAGAGCCCAGGGGGTGCAGAAGCACTTTTTAGAAGCTCTGATAAAAGGTTTGGTGGGGGAGGAGGTCAAAACTAATGGCAACATTGAGAATTTTTTTTTTTTTTTTATCAAGAGATTTTATTGATTTGTGCCCTCCACATCTCTATTAGTACAGATAATCAAAAGTAATTAAGCATCTATAAAACTTTCTTAAAGAAGACCTTAAAAATCTATCACTTTTATCGCTGTTAGGGTGGGAGCCTGTTGGGCAGTTCAAATAGAAAACAAATATATTAATTTGCTTTGCTTTGTTGAGATCCTTAAAATCAACTGTAAGGAAAAATAAATCCCATCACAGCAGGTCCTCCAGCTCTCCACCAACCTTCTCCTTTTAGCCTGACTCCAGCTTAGAGAGGGGCAGGACCCATGGAGAGGGTACATCTGAGTGAAGCAACAAGCAAAACACTGCCACCAAAATGAGCTGCAGCCTGACAATGCAGGGTTGAGCTTGCCACACACATGGCAAAATTAGCAACGTGTACTCTGCCCATTAGCCTGAATTTCCATGGATGCTTGCTGTCTGCACAGAGACACTAACCTCTTCATCATGTCATGAGGCCCCGAACAAATGCTGTTTGCTGTTTATAAGGTGGACTGAAGAGGAAGCAGTTGGGTGTGCCCTCTCTGTCTCAAGAGCTAGGGCATTCTTTTAAGCCTAGAGTTCCAAGACATAAGGAAAGAGGATGTTCCATGGTGAGGCAGTAGCAGATAGAACATGGAACTCTCTGGGTATTGGCCCAAAGGTGTCCTTGTTTCGGCAGCTCTGGTGCAGCCTCTGGAAAGTTCCCAGGGCTCTATAAGGTTGTGTATGCCAGTCCTGGGCCTGTTTGTACTTGAAGCCATTTGTCCCACATCCCCTGCTCAGCTCTGTCTCACAGGAAGCTGATCCTGCAGACTGTGTTTCATAGGTTGCCATGTCGGCTGGTTTCCTGCTAGGGCTCAACTAATAGGATGCAGTGGTGGGAGATCCGATAGCAGGAGGAAGTGAAAAATCAGAATATCTCTGCCCCTCTTCTTCCTCTCCTCTGTAGCTCTAGGCCCCCACCAGACAGGCCTGCTGGGGTTTTAGCTACCATTGTCTCTAGGCACCAGTGACACCATGTCCTCCCTTTGGTTTCCTGCCATTGCTCATCATTGGCTTGCCCCCTTGTTCTGCCTGCTTCTCAGCCTCTCCAAAACCTGTACAACTAAATACCTACATTGGCTGTGCTCCCTTTTAACTACCAAAGTGGTTTCTGTTTTCCCAGCTAGACCCTAAATGATACAGTGGGGCAAGGCATTTTATAGATTACTTTCTATCTTGATAGCTAACTCTGTAGCTGGAATCGACTCTTTCATAATCTCATCTTCCTTTCAGACAGGGTTTCTCGACCTCGGCACACCTGCCACTTTGAGCTGGACAATTCTTTGTTGTGGTAGGGCCTGTTCTGTGCATTGTAGATTATTTAGCAGCTTCCCTAGCCTCTACCTAGATGCCAGTAGTACCTCCCCATATGTGATGATAAAAAAATGTCTCCAGATTTTGCCAAATGGCCCATAAGGGGCAAAATTGTTCCCAGTTGAGAACTGGTGCTTTCGGAGGTAAGATGGCTTAGAGCTCTGTGCTCACAGTGGTAGCTGCTGCCTCCCTTCCTGGATGGTGAGTCCATGGAACTCAGGAGGCGTGGGGGGCAGGGGGTCCAACCACTGGGGCCCTTAGTGGCCTCTCCTATCTAATGACTACTGGGGATTCTCAAGAGGGTGGGGAAAAAGAGTAACACGGCTACCCCCAAAGATCCTTGGCCATGTTGACTCTGAAGGCTAAAGAACCAACTTTCTTTCCCTCTAGGAAAAGCTGCTGGCCTAGTCTGGGCCAGGCCATTTCTCCTCCTTAGGAACTTTTTGAAAATGTGGAAGCCTCTAGGTATGAAGAAAAGCACTGCTTTTCTCCACGCTCCATTAGCTCTCACGCTTCTGCTTTCTGCTTTGCATTTGTAAGTGCAAACCCCCAGTTTTGTGTGCTGCGCCCTTGTGCGCTTGGCGACCCTCTGAGTTTCCTCCTCCAGCTCCTCATGGAGGCACCGCTGTCTAACTGTCATGCCAGGCAGGAAAGGCTCAAAGGTACTGCCGGCACCGTCCGCACAGCTAGCCAGCCTAGTTCCTTGCAGCCTGGAGGTAGCACTCTAATTTAATTAAATGTTAACCCCCAGGTATTATATTTCAAATGCAAATAACTTTGGTAATGTAATATTGTGGCTGAGACTTTAAACTCAAGGAAAACGAGAAAATCAAGTTATGGTCGCTCCTAGAATTAACATTCCTCTACACATTCCTTGGGCACTCAGCTTGCTTTGTGTTACTAACTACCATCAAATGCACACCAAAGTGACTGAATATTTACTGGGCAGGCTGGGCAAGTCTGCTCTCTAAAAGGGGAGATTCTCCCTGTAAAAATGAATACCCCTTCAACTGGATTTCTGACCCTCACTGTGGGCTGCTGCACAGAGTTATGAATGGCAGATGGGGGAGTTTTGTTCTATCTCCGATCCATTGCTGGCTAACGGTACCACGTCTCTCTTAGACACTTAGCTTCCCAAACCACAAAAAGAAAACAATTGTCACGTACTTCCTTCAGCAGGAGGCCTCCATAATGGCGCGGTTGTCATTCGACCGTGCATTGAATGCCTTCAAAAAAAGCAAAATAGAAATACAAAATATGCTAAAGGTTACTTTATTTTAAAGATTAAACAGCACATATCCATTGCTCTTCTCTCAGGGCTCAGCGCCAGTGAGACTGTGCTCAATGGACAAAGAACTGCGAAGCTTCCAGTTCCCAGCCTGCAGTAAATCCCTGAAGGAAGCAGCCCCTTGCCTTCCATCACAACCCTTATTATGGATGCAAGGGAGCTGAAAAGTCAAATAATTGGGGAGAATGATGCCTTCACTTGAAGGACTCTCTAAGTTTGCCTCATCTGATTTTGAGGTGGCCAATGAGACGGGGTCATTGCGCCTATTTTTGTTTTAGGTGAGAAATTAAAAGGGGTTTCAATTATACTGCTTACTGAGATGCTCTTGTAGATAGGGCATGAAAGGATGAAAACTGGCCCCTCCTAAGTAGGATATTTAGACAGTGACCGCATATAGAAGAACCGGCTTTATAAAAATACCACATTCCACTAGCTGAGTTGGGACAAAAGTGGACAGAACATGGCGATTAGGAAAATGCTAAGACTTGAGTTCTCTTGAGTCTCTGAATCCTGGAAGCCCATGTTCCCCCTGCAGTCCCTCCTCCTTCATGCTCCAAAAGCAGGTCTACAATTCCTCTTACAGATAGGAGACTCCATAGCTTCTGCCCTTTCATGTTGTGTACATATTGAAGAAGTGGGCATAAGAGGTAGAAGAAACTGTTCAGATGCCACATTAAAAAAAAAAAAACAGATATTTGCAGCTGGATGACTTTGTTTCTTACAAAAGCCCTTCACTTTCCATTGAACCCCAGAGAAGCTTGACCCTCGAGCTTCATCAAGTGGGAAACAAAATGCCACCATTTCAAGGATTGTTAGTATTTATTTATCTCTATATTTATTCATATCCTTCCTTATTCTTACAGTGGCTTCAAAACGCAAGGTAACGTAAATTAAAAATTAGAGTGGGAAGGCAAGAAAGAAAAACACAAGGGTAAGAATATAAAAATGGATTAGTACAAAATGACAATGAGTCTTTTGTACTTGTTCCAAATGGCCCACTGATTCGGTTCTAAGGCTTTCTAGCAACACAGCCCTAAAGGGAAACCTAAGTCATTTACAAAGTTCCCAATGTCCACAAGATGAAAACAAACCAGGGCTGGCTTGATATTAAGATTAAGCAGAATTTTTTCCTGCAGATCCACATTTAGAGGTGGCATATCACCAACACAGTGGTCATCAATCCATAACCCCCTCATATTTCCAAAGCAAAAACATGGAATGTTTCATATTCAAATCCTTGAAGAAGAAAGGTATCATTCTGTGACCACCTTCACATTGAAGTCAGAGCTATTTTTAAATGTGCATATGAACACAAACATATATTACTTTCCACTATACTTTTCTCTGGCTCACCCAATTTTAAACACCTATAAAAATAGTTTCTTAATGGAATGTCAGTAAAAGGGTATAGGACCCCTAACATGATGTAGAAGAGGGTATGTTGATTGACTATTGTTTCCATAGCTTTCATTAGATCCTCACAAGTGGCATCTACCCAAATCGGTTAAGGACCCTCCTCTTCCATCACCACCAGCATTTACAAGACAACTGGGTAGATTCTATTTCTCTATCAAATTAAGGCAAGATATTCCATTGATTGATCATTTTGGTCCTTCAGTGACACACAAAAATTACAAAGACTTCATGGAGAGGTGGGGGTAGGGTGAATATAGTCAACCTGGTTGTGACCATCTGAAATGACAGTCCTAGAGAATTTGTACAGCAATGCCTCATCAAAATTTGGGTTCAAGCAGGTAGAACAAGTAACCACTGAAGAGAGTGTGGTCACCTGGAGAAGAATCAGGTTTCCTTTCTTTCTACTGTTCCAGAAATCAGCTCTGAGCTGGTCTCGGCACCCAGTCTGGGACTATGTAGCTTCTTGCCTAGGGGACATACATCACTGGGAGCATTCCAGATCATAAAAACAAGCAAAATCCCAAAATGCACTCTCAGTCAGGAGGCTAGCAAGTTTATTTAATTTTTTTAATTACAAATGTGATGCTCATTGTCAAATTTTTAAAAATACAGTAATATATATTGTAAGAAATGAGAGTTCTTTATAATCCCATATTCCAGAGATAATCACAGGTAACAATTCAGTGTCTATTCATGGAAATGTTTCCACACATATATTTACATTCATAGAGATATATGTGTGTGTAATTTTATTTACTTAACTTTTATATAAATGAGTTCATACTCTACATACTATATACTACAGGCTTTTTTCCATTTAATGATATATCTTGGATCTATTTTTCTGTCAGTTCTTACTAACAGACAGAGCCACATACAGTTGCCAATGTTGTACACTGAGTAGCCAGTCCTTCTCCTTCATTCTTTCACCATCTCATAGCTTTCCACAATATAGACCAGGGGTTCTTAACAAGGGGTCTGTGAGCTTGAATTGAAATTCAAAAAAATATTATTCTTGTGGGGATGTGTTGGTGCGGGTGTGATATACTTATTAAATAATACACATTATAGTGCAGACTTAGTAAGGGGTCCATGGTTTTTACCTGACTAGCAATGGGGTCTGTGGAACAAAAAAGGTTAAGAATCCCTGATATAGACAGATATTCAGCAGCTGCTTTAATCAAATTCCCACTTTGGGATATGTCTGTCTATCTGTCTCTGTCATTGCAAGCTACAAGAGACAATACATATACATATATTTGTACCCTTGTGGAGCATTTCTGTTAGAGCACTAAAAGTGAGATTGATTGGCAAAAGGATGTGAACATTTTTTATGTAGTAGCTATTTCTAAATTTCCCTAAATATGAAAAAGCTCTACCAATTTATGCTACCAAATAACAATCTAAGAGAACACATATTTTCCTGTTCCCTAGCCAGTACTGGCAATTATCTATACTTTTAATGTAGGAAAGTCTGATAGTTTAAAAATTGTGTTTATTTTTATTGGAAAACACATACACATACACATATAATTCCCATATACAACAACAACAACAAAAAAGGATCACTGTGTTCCTTATCAAAGTGATTAGAAATCCTTGCTGTGGGAAACCAAATTCTTTTTAATCCAATGGGGGATTTTACTCATCATTAGTATTACAGACTGTCACCAAGAAAGAAATGATGGGCAGTCACGAGAGGCCATCAAGGCCACTGCAAACAGTTGTCCTAACTGTGCACTAGGCAACTTCAGGGGACACCATTTATCTAGATTGCAATCTATATATGAATGAGGGCACAGTGGCACAGTCATACACAGCGGCCCCATGAGAAGCTGCTTCTTTAAGAATCTAGAACAACATCCTTTTTAAATAATAATTACAGCTCATAACTTAAACTCACTTTTTTCTTTCTTCCACAGAGTTCATCCCCACCACAGACCCAACAAATCAAACCATGTTGCATGTGATGTCAATTCAGCAAAGAGTTGGGCAAATTAATCCTTGTAAGACACTATTCATTAGTATCTAAAACATCTTTGTCCCATTTGTTCACCCAAAGGGCATAACATTAAAATGGCATGATCCCTTGTGGCGTACAAAAGTAGTTATTAATTTGTCCTCATTATCTTAAAGATGTTTGCCAGTAGCCTTTGGATACATCTCTGGTGTGTGCATATGGTGCTTGACAGAGAAGACCCAGGGAGTTGTCAATGACTACAGGTGACACCATTTAATCTGAACAACTCATCTACAGATGCAGTTTACTCAGGCTTCAGACGCAATTATTCAGCTGACAAAACTGACAGTCTAGAAGTGGAGCTTTCAATTATCTATTTCAGTAAATATTCTCTCCTACCTCACCCTGGTATTTCTGAAATGCTCTCATTCAGGTCAGATCATGTACATGGTCTAGACAGGTATAATAGCCTGGTGTCCCTTATGAGGGTGACTACCCAAAGAACAAAAATACATTCATTTCCCTTCTTTTGCTTTACTATGCATATCTGGCTGGCATCTACGCTGTCCCCATTTTCTGGAGGCTTTGCTGATATTTTGCATCAATCTTGGATGACTTCCTTGTCTCACTACCACCTGAGTCACAAAGCAAAACCCATTTGCTTCAAGATCAGTCTATTTCTGACAACTTTTGCATTCCAAATATTACCATTTTTTTTTTTTAATTTACTTCCATTATTTCTGCTTTGAGACAGAATATTTGGTATTGATCTTTAAAATAATGTAGCGGAAACCAATTTTTTAAGGACTACCCCAAACAGATTGGATTAAATCTTGCAAATAGCCCACAATTTACATCACACAACAGGAAATTCATTGTTGCAACCTCAACTTCAGTGGACTGCATAGCTTAAGCTATTGTTGAAGTAATTCCTGTAAAAGGTCATATATTTAAACCCTTCAATTTTTTTTGACAACCTCTCAGAAATGAGTGATACAGTTGCACCAGTGTCCAAAGAAGCAATAATGTCCATACCACTTTTCTTTATAGTCAGGGTGGAATATTATTACCCCATTCATCACAGAGTATTCTGGTTATAAAGTATGTTTCTTGATATTTGAAAGACCTTTTTCTTTCACTGTCTCTAAAAGGCTGAAGGTCTCCTGTGCTGGGTGCCAATCCAGGTAGTTTCCTTGTAAAACATTAACTTCTTCAGTGTCTCCTGAACAATGGTGACATTTAACAATTTTCACTGACTTGAATCATTTTAAGAGCAGAGAAGGTGGAGGCTAGTTTAAGACTCCCACTTCTTTTCAATCAGAAATCACTCTGTGGTCCTACTAAGAAGCAGGGGGTGGCTGTTAAGGTTAAGCACAAAGGCCTTCATGGGCTAGGAGTTGATGCACCTGTGTGTAGAATAGGAAGAAGGGCGGCCCTGGGAACATGGCTATGACATCTCCCCTGAAGGCACTAAAATTCAATTTCCCCAAACCAAACCAAATGTACAGCCACATTCATTCAGCCTTCCGGCTGCCATTTTGAGGCTCAGGTTTAGGTGGCTTTTGAACACCTTTGCTTTCACAATGAGCATGCCCTATGGATTCCATAGTGTTCAAAGCGCAATATAGTTTGTTTCCATTGCCCAAATTTATGTCTTCTTGCCAACTCTGACTCATCGGTGTGTGCTCAACTCAAGTTATTGAAATCCTTTGGTCATGCCTCTGGTGTCCCAGAAATTCAGGGTTGGCCTAAGAGTGAGGCAGCTGAAATAGGCTTCTCTTTCCACCATTTAGGTTACCCAGATCCAAACCAAAAATTCCATCAGGACGTGTTTACGACCAGGCTCCTTATTTTCATTTAACCTTCTGGCACAGACTTCTTCTTTCTGAGTGAACCTTGCTTGTGGAAATTAGGAGTCTACACTTTCAACCTATTCAATTTCAAATTCCCTCTATTTAGTTTTTTTCTCAGGTTCAGGAGGAAGGGAAGGAGGGAAGGGGAAATGGAGAATGGGGTGGGAAGAGAGAGACAGAGAGCCCAAATCAAGCATGTCATTTGATTATTGCGTCAATCCTGCCGCTGTTGCTCCACAGTCTAATAAACTTTAGTGTCCTGGAGTTACTCAGCTGAGCACTATGTTACTCTTACCATTATCTAGGGGAGGATTTGTCAGATTCATAAATTGTTCTATCACTGAACAGGGAAAGGCAAGCAGAAGAAAAAAGAAACTTCAGAGTTCCTTTGTCTCTTATTTATGATTTTTGCTATAAATCTCTTTGTTCTCTACAGAACAAAAGCAGGCTTGATAGCACTTAGTTTTAAACCATTCCCAGGTATGATATATAAATATGGCACCTTTGTAGTCTCTTGACAGAATATTACATACAGAGTTATCTTCCAGGGCCAACAGATTAGAAAAGTCCCTCCAGGGAACACATGGCTTATTTCCAGCCCACTGAGATGTATTTTCTCTGCTGAGTGGAGTTTTTCTGAGGAGACTACTTCCTGTACAAAGGGCCAATTTTCTTAAAATATCAAGGCAGTGGAGAGGCAGCCTTCTAGACAATGGCATGATTCTGTTTTGGCTCCCCCAACATCAAAGTTAAATTAACTGAATTATTCAGCATTCTGAATCATTCCTTAGGCAAGATAATAAATGCCCTGAAATAATCATTTATGTAAAAACAAAACAGAACAAAATCCCTCACATATCTAATTAGTCAGAGTCTAAACTTACCTACTGTTGAGAGACTAGCTTTTTTTGGAATTGCCAAAGTATATACTTTTCAAAAGTAGGGCTGTGTTTTAGATTATTAACTTTGAATGAATTTTAAAATTAAATTTTAGTCTTTATCAATGTTTTTTTAAAATCACAAAAATCATTGGACCAATGGAAAACAAATGGAACACACCCAAGAGGTTTGTCTGGGTAGATCCTGGCACTATTGCTTGTAGAGTGCCATGGTGGAAGAAGCTCAGATTCCTAAGATCCTTGCTCAGAGGAAAGCCATCTGCCAAGGAACAATTTCATCTGACTCTGAGTGAGCAAGAAATAAACCATACTAAGTTAAACCACTGAGATTTCCAAGGTTTGTTTGTTTCTGCAGAAGAACCTAGCATAACCTGACTGACATGCTAGGTGATCTCACCAGTCCTATAGATTTGACAATAACAAAAATCTCTGTATTGATTACTCCCAAATATATATTTCCAGCCAGGCCCTAAAAGTTGTCTTAAATTTAATATCACATTTAACATTGTGGAAGAGAATTCCCCCTCTCCAATCACACACACACAAACACACACATGTGCACATACAGAAACGCACAAAGTATTTCTCCATTCATTTTCATATCTCATTAAATGACATCAATACCACTTAGTTGCTATGGCTCCAAACTGGTAGTCATCCTTGATTTCTCAGAGAAAAATCTGGAATCCAATGTCCGTCTCCTGGCAAATATACTTTCTATTTTGTTATCCAAAGCTGAATGAGACTTGCCAACTCTCTCCTCTGGAGGTTCCTACCCTTTTTCACAACTTGATGGGATAAGAGCAAAAGCAGACAGGTTTGATATGCTATGAAATAGGTTGTAGGATCCTTTTGAACAGTTGGTTCAGCCTCGTCTTTGGAAAATTTAGAATCTAACATTTTTTTATTTTACAGAGAATTTCCACCACATGAAATGGAAAGGTATGAAGACACTGTGACAACAGGCAAAAAGAATAAACTTTACAGGGTAGAGAAATTGACAATTTTGT
>JAQZBX010081757.1:0-13625 GCA_029593785.1 Cabassous unicinctus | reverse complement strand
TTTTTTTTCCTTCAATTTGTAAATGTGTATTACATCAATTGATTTTCTTATGTTGAACCAGCCTTGCATACCAGGAATAAATCCCACTTGGTTGTGATGTATAAGTCTTTTGATATGCTGTTCGATTTGATTTGCAAGTATTTTGTTGAGAATTTTTTCATTTATGTTCATTAGAGAGATTGGTCTGTAATTTTCTTTTCTTGTAGTATCTTTTTCTGGCTTTGGTATTAGGGTGATGTTGGCTTCATAAAATGTGTTGGGTAATTTTCCCTTTTATTCATTCAATTCTCTGAACCCCTGGTCAATTTTTTCCGTTATTTTCTCTCTCTGTTCTTTTCTCTCTTCAATTAGTTGTTCTGTCTTCAGTATCACTTATTCTTTCTTCAATCATTTCGAGTCTGCTGTTGTATGCCTTAATTATGTTTTTTATCCCACCTATTTTGTCTTTCATTCCCATGAGCTCTCTTACTTTTCTGTTCAGGATTTCAAATATTCTTTGCACTCGCACAATGTCTTCTTGATGTCATTTATCTCTTTAACGATATTTTTTTTCAGCTCATTAATTTGATTTTGGAAATTTGTGCACATCTCACATCTCAAATTCTGTTTCTCTTCTGGGGCTTTAATATATTCCTTTTCTAGGGCCATGTCTTCTATTTTCTTAGCATGGCTCATAATTTTTTGCTGATGTCTAGGCATCTGATTAGGATGCAGTTTACTCAGATTCTCAATTTCTTTCTCTTTTGTAGGGATTTAGTGGCAGGAGGCTGTGTGTTACTACTGCTCTTTCATTCTTGGCTTGACCTAGATTGTTAGGATTGTCCCTGCTGGTTGTTCAAACTGGGCACTGGATCCAGTAGTTGGTTGTAGAGTTCCTTCCTAGGGCCTTGGGGAGGGAGGCTATAAAGGCCAGAAAAAGAGTTTCCTAATTACTTTTAATTTTTTTGCATGCATTTCCTTGGTCTCTCAGCAGATGGCGCTCTTTGACAGCTCTCAGTTCAATGCCTGGTCACAGTGTATTTGTTGCAACACAGACCAGATCTATGTGATAGAGCTTCCTGCCTGGAGGCTAGGAGCCTTGTAATTCAAACTTTCTCTGAGACAGTTCTTCAGCCTTCTCCGGCAGCCCCCTCCCTTTTCCTGGCTAGGAAATATTTCCACTCCCCTCTGAGTCTTCAACAATCAGTCTTGGTTAGTAGAGAAGGAGATTGGAAGGGTTGTATATCTTTGGCCCCTTGCAGACTCCAAGGCAAACAACGGTGCAGACCCCCTGGCCTGGAAGGGCTCGTGGGGCACAGCAGACCAAACTTGTGAGTCAAAAGCTGAGTCAGCCTTAGGCTGTGTCCCTCTGTCTCCCCTTTCCTGGGGTGGTAGATCCCTGGAGCCCCTTTGTCTGTAGTTGCAGGCCCAGAGGCCTGAGAATTCTAAAGTGTCTTTAGTGTGGGGGATGGTGCCGGCTGTGGCAGCCGCTGGTTTCAACTCACAGATCTGTCATTGCGATTTCCTTCCTTTGTCCTTCTCTCCTCTAGGCAGTGTCCAACCTTTACCTGGTGTCCTAAACCCTAGAAGATCTTTTTCTAGGCTGTTTCAGCCTGTCCTCGAGCTATTTTTCCAGAGGAGAAGAGAATCTTGTGTCTTTCTAGTCTGTCATCTTTCCGGAAGTCCTTGATGACTTCCCCCCCCCCCATGTCTTGTTAAACGTTTACTCATGAGAGTTTTATAATTATTTATATCATCATATACATATATATCATTATTATACTCCATTTTTATTTTCTGTATAAAAATTGTAGTGTTATCTCTGGAAAAAAATTTTTTTAAATTTGGAAATACTATTTTTTATGGTGAGGTGAAATTCACATAACATAAAATTAACCATTTCAAAGTGTACAGTTCAGTGGCATTTAGTGCATTCACAATGTTGTATAAACACCATGTCTTCTAGATCCAAAACATTTTCATCATACCAAAATCAAACCCCCTACCAGTGAGCAGTCACTCCCTATTCTTCCCTACCTCCAGCCACCGGCAACCACTAATCTCTTCTGTCTCTATGGGTTTACCTATTCTGGATATTTATAAAAATAGGATCATACAATAGGTGGCTTTTTGTGTCTGCCTTCTTTCACTTAGCATAATGTTTTTGAGGTTCATCTGTGTTGTACCATGCATGAATACTTCATTCCTTTTTATGGAGAATAAATAGATAGACCACATTTTGTTTATCCAGTCAACCCTTGATGGTTATTTGGGTTATTTCCATCTTTTGGCTATTGTGAAATCATGCTGCTTTGAACATTTGTGTACAAGTATTTGTTTGAGGACCTGTTTTCAATTCTTTGGGGTACAGCGTAGGGATGGAATTGCTGGGTCTTACAGTAATTCTATGTTTAACTTTTTGAGGAACTGCCAAAAAAAATATTTTTTCCACAGTGACTGTGTCATTTTATATTCCTACCAGCAATGTATGAACATTCTAATTTCTCCATATTCTTGCCAACACTTGTTATTTTCTGGTGTGTGTTTTTTTTTTAAATAGCCATCCTAGTGAGTGTGAAGTGGTATCTTTTATATATCTTCTTTGGAGAAATACCTATTCACGTTCTTTGGACTTTTTAAAATTGGGTTGTTTATCTTTTTGTTGTTGAGTTGTAAGAGTTCTTTATATATTCGAGATTCTAGACTTATCTATGATTTGGAAATAATCTCTTCCATTCTGTGGGCTGTCTTTTCATTATTCTTGATCATATCCTTTGATGCACCAAAGTTTATTAATTTGATGAATCCAATTTATCATTTTTACTGGTGGAAATGGATGTATAAATTTACTACTTCAAGAACTTTTTAAAAGATGTATCTGACTGTAGGGAGATATGTATGCAAGACAATGGATTTATTTTGTTTGCTATCAAGGGGAAAGAAAGAGAAAGATAATTTTGTTAAATAAATTTGTCTGATTGCCCAGAACATGAAAGAAAGTAAATTGTCTTCAATTACAATTTAAGAGTATACTTCAAGAGTAGAAAGACAGAAAAAGTAAACATATTAGCCAGGGTTTATAATGCCTAAGAATAGTGAGTTCAAAAAGTGAAAAGATATATTTTTAAATTATTGCAATGATGGTTCAGTGATAATTGGTTTATTCATAAGGTGAATAAAGGCTTGTACAGCCTTTACTGGACATTGTTACATGGGTGATAATCAAAATGGGCAAAATAAGAATTTGGGTCTCTTTATGTTAAAATGATAAATTGATCCTTGAGTATATATAATGCTTTTAACAAATACAAAAAAAAAGAAAAGAAAAGAAAAATGAGAACAGTTCAAAGGTGTTCTGTGTCCATGTCAGTTGTTCTCTTTAACTAAAATACTCTTTAGCTCATTGTTTTGACCATGACTGAATCAACGCTAACAAAAATGTTTCAGTTTTGTAAAAGAGTACTTAAGCACTTTTACTCATTGCTGATTCCATTAAGTATTGCTTGGAACCATTTCTTGCCTTTAGGCATCTGTGACTAATGTTCAATCTTGTCTTCTCTGACAACTCTTTTTTGATAATTGCCTTTCTCAAATTCAAGACCCAAAATCAGAATAACAAGATTGCAAGGATTTCTATTATGCCTAAGGCATCTTTGGAGTTTTCTAGATGTCCATTGGGTATGGTAAAGATTTGATCTCTTACCTTACAAGAAAAGAGATAATGGAAATAATTTGGCATTCTCTTGTTTTAATATGCTCAATACTATCATGTCCACAATATGAAATACCAGCAAATCAAAAAAGAGTGGCTCAACCTTTTTGGATTAATTTTATATAAGTAAAATGCTATTAATATAAATATGTTTTAGTAATTATTAAATTTTTATATCAGAGAGAAATAAATTATACTCATGTACAAAGATAGGCACAACTGTCAATAAATAGATTTATTTTTTAAAGTGCCATCTTGTTTTCTACATAAATACCCTTGTCAATTAGAATATACTTCATGGGATAAATTAAAGACCCTGGGGATTTGACAATAACCTCACTGTTTTATATGTGCCTACCCTCAGGGTAAGCATTAACTAAATCCTTACAAATTGCTTGTTATTGCATCTCAAGAGAGGATTTTACTTTTCAACATTCTGGTATTTGTAGATTATTATCAAAAGTTAATGAGAACCTTTGAGTCTTATTATTCACAAGTATTTTCTGTTTTCCCCTTACACTCACCGAAAGGTCCCTGCTACAAGAACGAACAGAAATTGAGTTTTTGAAAAGAAATATCAGAAGAACCTCAGTGCGGGACAGAACCTGATCTTCCTGCCTGCTGAAGCCATAGGGAATGGAGTCAGGGCAGTGTTTCTTTCACAACTTGGTGTCTTCATCACGGACTTACTGTGATGATCAGGATTCCAGAACTGTTCCACTCCAGAAGCAGACAATTTCATGGAAATAGGCCATGTAGTCCAAGGTAAACAAAGCACAAATCCATTCCCTATGACTAAGTGAATGAAAGGAGCTGATTTAATTGTGACCAATGTTCTATTTTAAATGGACATGTAAGGAAAACCCTTTTTCTTTCTTCTTAATCTATCACTGACCCTCAATTTAACAGGTTACGCTGGTTCAGACTGGTAAGAAATCCTCTTTAAATGGTATCTTGTTCCAATTGAACTCTCAGAAATCAGGGGGAAAAATCCTATGGATTATATAGATTTTAATATAGATTATAAGTTAAATCATGAGGGAAAACAAATTATTTTTAAGAAAAATGAGCTAGAAAAATGGTAATAATGGTTAACTATTATGCAAATTGCCTTTACTAAATTTCTTCACTCTTTGTAACCATGAAGCTATTTGCATGGGTTCAATAAGAATATGTATTTTTTACCAAACAGAGTCTATTGGATAAATCAACTCTATAACCATGATATGACTGAAATCTCATCTAAATAGGTAGGGACACGCCCAAGAGTTATGCCTTCACTTGTGGAGCTAACGCCTTCAATGTCCTCCTACAATGCTGGTCTCTGGCTGATGGAACCCCTGCCTCCCAGGCCCGGCAGGAAAAGTGACAAATTAGATGTCAGGAAAGGTGAGACTCTGACACAGACAGAAGTTAGAGCTGCTGCAGGCAAAACCCGGTAGAAGTGAACGGCATGGCTCTCGGTTCCTCGTCTAGGTGCTTCTAAGACATAAAAGTAAGTTACACCCTCCAGAGAGAAGTAAACTCTTAAGCCTTATTATCATGTTGCATGTACAAGAAGGGAGTTTGGAGTCTTAGACACTAGTCACTCCCATGAAAATAAAACGCATCAAATGAAACAAAACATCGAATTAATGATGCTGAATCAGAAAATGTGGCCAAATTCGCACCTCCAGGGCAGGAACTTGACAAAGGAAGGACTCCAGAAGCAAAACTGGCACTTTGCTCTGCTTCTGCTCGGATTAGGGACATAACATATCACAGTCGGGAAAAAGAAAGGGAAAAAAATTGTACTCTGAGATAAACCAAAAATAAAAGGGTCACCCTGTATGGCTGGTCCCCAAAATAACAAAAACATGAGCAATTTCTGTAAACCTGAATTCCCTAAACAAAAAAAGGACTATCCCGGCTCTCACAGTGCCCATGTATATGAACATGGTGATCGTGTGAAAGTCACTGCTTTCCACCACGAACAAATATAAATTTGACCAATTTGCAATCCGGAGATTTTCTTCCTTTACTTCATTCTTTATCTGGGGGGCTCAGTCCTTTTGAAGTCTGCTTCCCTTCAGCTCTTTGCAAGTTAACTGTTGCCCTTTTCTTTCTTTTTTTCTAAATACTTTGTCTCTTAGTTGATCAAAACTTGGGAGAAAATCGTCACATTTAAAAAACCAGGCACTCCCATAGCCGACGGTCCCTTCCCAATTGTGGGCATTTCTTCACAAGGCCATGTGGCAATGTCCCATCAGAAGGAGCCGCTTGCTGCTGTCTCTTTTTCCTCCCTGCAGGGACCTCAAAGCCGCAGGCGTTGTATTCACTGCAAAGAGAGCGCGCTAATGCTGTGACCTTGTTCAGGGCTAACTGGTGATTTGGGGCTGCTGGTCTGCAGAAGGGGGAAGCCGAAGGAGATGCTCATTTCACTTTCCAAATGTCAGAGGACCTTTGAACACCTTGCTTAGGGACGCAGCATTTCCCATTGGGCAGCATCTGTAAACCTCGCTCTGTGCATCCTCCATCTCATTACGTTTCTGTAATCTATTGTCCCAGTTATATTCAGGAAGCACAGCCCCTGCTCCCCTGGAATGTGCTAAAGCAGAAAAGAAAAAAAAAGTACTTCTATTCTTGGTCAGCTTAATGGCGAGAAGCTTCAAATTCTCTATAAAATGAAAGAGAGAATTGTGTGAGGTCACCTGGCCACAATCCCCCTGAGAACATCCTTCCCAGAGGGGTCCTTAAGTTTAATAATGTCAGTCAACAGCAGCAAGACCCTGTGAGAGCTCAGTCCAAGGCTGAGGCTTTGCGTTGCTGCTATGGAGGAACTGCAGGCTACCTTGTGTGTAATTTTAGATCATCAAAGGTGACCGTGAACGCTGTCTCCTACATTTCAATCACAACCTTAACTGCCCTGTGATTTAGCCAATACCAGCTCCTCTGCTCTTTGGGAACAAAAGGCCACCTTCTACCTTCATAAGGCGGGAGGAGGAGGCAGGAAAGCACACACGATGAGAACTTTACCCAGCAGGAAGTGTGCTTGTTATACACCTACAGAAAGGCTGTCAGGCACGTTTTTAGGAAGAACTTCTTTTTTCAGTTTAAAGAATTTATGTATTATGACATCTGTCCTCTTTTTTTTTTCATTTTAAAAACAATTTATTGAAGTATATCATTCATACACAAACATACATAAACAATAAGTGTTCAGTAAACATTGTGAATTTACAAAACAAACATGCATAACATCATACAAGGCTCCCACACATCACCCCACCACAAATACTTTGCATTGTTGTGAAACATTTGTTAACAAATTATGAAAGAGCATCATCAAAGTATTACTACTAACTATAGTCCATATCTTACTCCCCTATATTTTTGGTTTTTTTAAAGGATTTATTTATTTACTTTTATCCATTTTTACACACACCACCCCCCTTCCATTTTTGCTGTTTTTGTGTCCATTCACTGGGCAACTCTCTGTGTCCATTTCCTGCTCTCTTTTCATTCTTCTCCTTCTGTCTTCACTGGAATTCGATCCTTGGAATCTCCGATGTGGGAGAGAGGCGTCCTACCACCTGTGCCACCTTAGTTCCTGCTTTTTCGGCACATCTCGTCTTGGCTCTCCCTTGTGTCACTCTCCTGTTACGTCATCATCTTGCTGTGTGGCTCGCGGGGCCTGACGGTGCACCCACTCATGGGCCCTGGCAGCCCACGTGCCTTCTATAGTTTTCTTTTTTAAAATTTTTACCAGGAGTTCCTGGGGATCAACCCCAGGTCTCTCCATATTGGAGACGGACACCCAATTTGAACCACATCCACCCCCCTGCTATATCTCTTAAGGTTGACCAAAGATACCTAGAGTTACAGTCATTTCCCATACAGGATGGTCATATAATAAATCAGGCTTAGTTTATCACTAGCATTCTAAAAACCAGACCTAGGGAGAAAAACTAGGTCTGGGGACACATGCATGGTTTCTAATATAGCGAAGGTTTAGCCTATCCTGATTATCACAAAATCAGGTCAGCAAAAATATTCACATGACATCTGTCCTCTTAACACAACATTAACCCCAAAGTAAAATGGAAGGGGAAAAACATGGCCTTCAAATAACTATCTGCTAATAAATACAACAGCATGGTCGGATCTCAAATACAGAATGTTGCATGTAAGGGCCCGTCACAAATGAGTACATACTGTTAAAGTTCCATTTACATGAAGTTCAAGGACAAGCAAAATTAATCTATGATGATAGAAATTAGGAATTTCTAGGATTTTTAGGATGTTCTAGGTGGCGGTATCCACTGGGAAGGTGCATGAAGACGTCCTAGAGGTGAAAGAAATGATGATTGGGTATCCAGGTAAATATATAATGTAAATATTTATCAAGATATATAAATATAGGAAATAATATTTTTCTCTCTAAATAACTTTCTTTGACCACACTCAGTCAGGTGTTTTCCTTCACAAAGCCCCTGGTTGAAATAAAAATCCAAATAGAAAGAAATTCTACTCATTTTTAACCATTTAAATATAATATATATGGCTTTATTGTTCATAATAATAACCTTCATTTTTTTTTAAAAGCCACTATCTACAATATCAACTCTACAGTTGGCCCTAATTTTCAAGACATTGGAATTGTCCCGCATGACAGTGCAATGACGGATCCAGGCCATTATACATTTTGTCATAACCTATAAAATTGTGCGGGATGGAGAGTAAGCTATAATGTAAACTGTAGTCCACGGTTAGTGGCAATGCTTCAATATGTGTCCATCAGTTGTAACAAATGTACCGCATTAATGAAGGATGTTGTTAATGTGGGAAAGTGTGTCTGTGTGTAGGGTTAAAGGGAGCATCCCCTATATTTTTAATGTAACATTTATGGACTCTAAAGCTCCTTTAGAAACAAAACAAAATGTTAAAAAGAAGAAGAAGAAATAAAGTTGGGCCTGAAGGACCGCTCTCCAGCACTAAGCTCGAGCGGGGGGCAGCGTCCCTGCTCCCGTCCTCACTGACTGCCCAGTCCTGCGGGTTGGCGCTTGTTCTCCTGCTGTGGCGTGGCCTCCCTACTGCTCACTCAGCCCTTACTTCACCTCCATGCAAATGCTGGGGCGCAGCCAGCACGCACCCTTCTCTCTATGCTCGCCCAGGTGGTCTGCATGTTTCCCTCCTTGTGGCCCAAACACTGCAATGCAGTTGGCATCAGGATAGTGGTCGAGTCTGGACTCTCCCTGTTCCTCTTCTCATTCCCATTTTGAAATAAATGCCCCAGCCCGGTGCCCTCTGACCTTCAGACCATCCACTGTTGCTGACTCTGCAGCATCCGCCTGGAACTTGCCCCACCCACTCTGCTGTCTGTTTCATTCAGTTTATTTTCCTTTGTTAATCATCAGCCCTCTGTGGTAAGGTTGCCCCATTCATGGGTTACCGCACAAGCGGGACCTGAAGAGCAATAGGATTGCAAACCTGAGAGCCCAGTCACTCCTGGACTCACACCTCAGCTCTGCAAGCTTATTCCTGCACGCTCATGGCTGGCGTGTGCATCTTCCGCCCCTCCCGCACTCAGGGAAATAACTGATTTGATTTGGGTTTTCAGTTATTGACTGTCGGTCTGTGTACACATAGCAGGACAGGGATGCTACCAATCCATTAGGCATTGAAGTTGGAACACTCGAGCGGAAAGAGGGAAATTTGACGATGCCTTTGCCGAGGTCATGTGCCAAGCTGAATTAAAGGATAAACACCATCATAGATTTTCACTTCAGTGGGACAACCTCTGTGAATGGGAGCACAGGGATTTTCCCCATTGGTTTCCTAGTACTGGCAGGACCCCTTACAGCATCCCTGAGATCTGAGACAAGCAAGTCAGCCGTGTTTTGTTTTTGCCTCAAACTATACTATGCAGCAGAGGAAATCCTTGCATTTGCATTCTCTGGAGACACAGCAACGTTCCCTGGAAACTGATAAGTGCCTTGAGAGGTGCTGGCGCTGGAAGTGATTTTCAAAGTCATATTTTTCTCTCCAAATAATTGTCTTTGTCCATGATCAGGCAAGTATTTTCTCTTCTAAAGCCCCAAGTCGAAATAAAAATCCAAACAGAAAGGAAAGATTACTCATTTTTAACCATTAAATGTAATAGCTTCCTGCCTCCTTATTAATTCCGTTCATTGGCTATGTGGGGACACACACATTATTCTTTATCTATGTCAGAGTTTTATATTTGCAAAAATGGATTTACATTATTTTATTTCTCTAACCCTTATAGCAACTTTGAAAGTCAGAGTAGGATTATATTCCCATTTCATGGGTGAAAAAACAAAAGTCAAGGTCATTTTGCAAATTCATAGCTGAAAACACATTATAGAACCCAGGGCTTGAATTTCCAGTTCTTGTCATTATTTTTAAGTTTTACCAAATACTTTGGCCTCATACCCAGTGCCTCCCCATCAGCCACCCCAGGTTGCTGGGAATGTCACCACTGGGACTCCACGGATGCCAAGAGGGGCAGTGACCCTACGGCAGGCCGGGCCGGGCTACCCCATGTGGTCCCCATGGGTCCTGAGACCAGCGCCCTGGACTGGCTCTGCTGGGCCTGCTCTCCCGTGATCAGCCTGTGCCACAGGCAGGGGTTCCCTACAGCCAGCAGAGAACTCAACAGGTAGTGCTCTGCTTTCTTTAAGTTCTCCTTCAACACCACAAGGCAGTTCTTTTGGCCATTTACCTGTTTTCTAGGTCTGCTGTCTATGGTTAAATAGGTTAGACATGTGGCATTTGCTTGGAGATCATTTCAGTTAGAGGACGACTGCTGAGTTCCTCCCAAATACGTTTTCTCGTGGTTGATTGATGTCCAACCAAAGCTTCCAGGTTTGTTTACTATAATATACCCGATGGCTTTCAACATGATATAGCTCCTCTGATAAAGGAGGAACTTAGTAAATGCTATTCAGATTTGGCATCTTATTTCTTGACCAGGCAAGAGGCCACAACACTGTTCTGTAAATAGACTAAAATTGCACCAGTTGAAAACTAGGCTAGAGAGCTAGTCTGCCTCCCAAATCCTTTTTTTAACTTGTCACTTGGTTCCAAGACATTACCTACTGCTATTCCCATCACTAATCACCGTGTTTTCTACTATACAACAAATGAACTAAAACTCAAGAGTTGGTTTCATTACCTTTAAGTCTGCTCATTACTAAGAAGTAGCAACCCTCAAGCTTATTAAAACCAGAGCGTGGGCTGCTTAGAACCCGGGGCTAAGTCAGTTCACTGCAGGAGAACGCAATCTGCATCTTCACCCAGCCTCCTAGGATTTTCCCTCACCTCTTCCGAGGACTTTGAGCAAGACTCCCCACTTCTTAACTAGAGGCCTTGTCGGGGCGAGTCCACCTGAGGAGGGCAGATTTTCAGTCGTGGACCCATGACTCATCAGCACTGCACTTTCTCAGCAGCAAAACCAGCCCTTCCACTGCCCCACCACAGTCCTAAGTACAAATAATCCTCAGCCTGTGAAGGGTTCATCTTAAGGCAAACTTCTGGAGGGGGCTGCATCTCCCCAGGCCCCTCCAAAACCAAACCAGCCCTGGATGCAGAAGATGTTTATTCTTAAAATAGACAGCTCTGGCCCAGTGCTACTCTTGTGAGAACCACCATGGGGAACCAAATGAGTGCTCAAGCTTTTAGAGACTCCAAGTGTTTACAGTGGAGGAATGGAAAGCAGACAGAGTTGTGGGCAGTCGATACTAGGGGAGAAGTCTCCATTAGAAATAACCTGCCTGCATGCCAAATGCCTTGACTGCCCAGAACTATCCTCTCTCACATTGCCTAGAAATACTCACTCTCTGTTGTAAACAAACTGCAAGCCAGGCTGGAACGCAGCTCAGAGGGGCCTTGGCAGAGCAGAATGCAGGAGCTGAGAGGCCTCTGAGGGCTGCTCTGAGGCCATTTCCCGCTCCCCTCCCCATCTCCCCTGGAGGCCTGTCAGGTCCTGCAGAGGTGTAGGGCTTCCTGCCTCGCTGCCCTCAGAAGAGAGCTGCAGAAGGCAAAACCACGCAGCTGCCCTCTGGGCTTGGCTCCTCAGCAAGGGGTCTCCTCACAACCCACAAGGGAGTCCTCGGCCCTTTTGTTTCAGTGTCATCCTCTTTGTTTGTGGGATAAGGGTCACAGAAGCTGGTGGCTCTGGCTAGTCTTCCTTTCACTGTCTATGGAAGTAATACATTCTGAATCTAAAAGGAGCTCATTGCAGCTTTGCAGGCTGAAGCCTGCAGGCCTTGGCCTGGCCTGGCCCTGACTGTGGGTGACTGGGTGCTGGGAGGCAGTGGCATGGTTATATTTATGCTTCAAACTGCGACTGCAGAGTGGAAAATGGTCTAGAACGGGGCTGCAGGAGACATGGGAAGGCCACCTAGGAGATTACGGCAGTCGATCAGATGAGAGATTAGGGAACTGTGGTGGAGTGGAGAGAGGGACAGATTTGAGAGATGGTTAGGAAAATAAACAGCAAAACTGGCAAGACTTCACTGAGACATGCTGGGAAGGTCAAGCATTTTAGGGAGAGAAGGCACGTTAGTAAGTGGGGCATGGCACACTCTGAGCTTTGGGTCCCAGGAGAGAGGGTCAACAGAGAATAAGAAGAGTGTCGGAGGTAATGGATTTCTTTCTTATTGACTATGGTAAGGTTGGTATTGAAAATATTCTGTAATGACTGAAATTTGCCTTTGCTGCCATTCCTGCATTCTTCCACGGCCCAATCTCATTTCATTCAGATGTACCTACTCTCATCTTTCATGGGTTATAGATGCCAGAATTGGAAAGAAACAGATGGCACAATTTAACACCTTCATTTTCAGCTGAGGTTCAGAGGTGAAAATACTGCCCAAGATTTTTGAAGTTGTTTTGAATAAACAAGGTATACACTCCCCAGAAGTGTGTTCTGTTGAACACTTTCCCATGAGACACTCTTCTAATGTTTGGTAAAATAAATGTGCTAAGAACTGCATATGATAGGCCCTTTTTGGATGTTCATGGAGCTCATTTGCTTTTTAAAGGCTCAGAGAAGTCCTGCAGCAGAGAAATGTCTACATCTGTTTTACCTGAAGTGGATGTTTTGGTGTAACATCTACTCCTATTCCAAGGCACACACTTTAGGAAATCCTTCCTCAACTTGTACTATTATCTGTAGTCCAAATACATTATGGCCTGGAGAAGTGCCTCAGAACCTCCTCCTTTTTGGAGTCTTTCCTGATTCTTAGTCTCCAGGATTTTCAAGTTACTCATTGGCCTCAGGACTCCACTCAGCTTGTTTCACCCCCTCAAAATTCTCCATTCTCCATAGTTACCCATTTGCTCCTCAGTTGCTTTCAAATCTAAAGTCCATTGCCTCAATACAGGCAATATCAACTATAACAGAAGAAAAGCATTTTGCTTAAACTAATTCATGCTAAACTAAGAATGACTAATAGCTTTTAACACACCCCACTCCTCTATACTTGAATTTTTAAAAGAAGACATATCTCGTTCCAAGTATTCCCTGATTGTTGTGATATTAGTAAACTAACATATTTAGGTAACACAAGGGGAAGAGATTTTGGGGCAAAAGTTGCCATATGAAGCAGACCCACCCTGATAGTCTCCTCTAAATAACCTCTTTTTCAAGTTTTTTCACTTTGTCTACTCTTGAAATTACAGAATCTATAAAACATCCAAAGTTTTTCATTGTTTAATCATTTGCTGCCCCAACAGCACCAGTTCATGCGGGTAGCACAGAGATAAATGGTCATGTTTTTCAAGTCTCATTGTCTGTGGTGAGGAAAGTGCCAGGGAATAGATAGGGCCTGTGGTACAAGGTTGGTTATGAATCAGGCATTAATGAGTTCCCGTCTTTTGGTAACATCTTTACTTCTATGAAGTGTGTAAAACCCTATGGAATGGGAGC
>JAQZBX010081756.1:0-13628 GCA_029593785.1 Cabassous unicinctus | reverse complement strand
GGAAGGGCAAGAGACCTGAATACAAAAGACGTAATGAAAAAGAAAAATGAAATCAGAGATATCACACTACCTGACTTTAAAACATAATACAAAGTTATATTTGTCAAAACTGCATGGTACTGACAAATGGAACCAAATTGAGGGTTCTGATATAGATCCTTACATATACAGTCATTGGATATTCTACAAGGTCACCCTTCTCATTCATGTGGAAAAGAATGGCTTCTTCAACAAATGTTGCTTGGAGAACTGGATATCCATTTCCAAAAGAATGAGAAGGAACATCATCTCACACTTCATAGAAAATTAATTCAAGATCGATCAAAGTTCTAAATATAAAATCCAAGACCATAAAGACCTTGGAAGATAATGTAGGGAAGTGTATATAGGATCTTGTATTAGAAAATGATTTTATGAACTTTACACCCTAAGCACGAACAATGAAAGAAAAATATATATAAATGGGACCACCTCAAAATTAAAAGCTTTCGCACCTCAAAGGAGTTTGTCTAGAAACTGAAAAGGTACCCCACTTGAAGGGAGAAAATATTTGGTAACCATATATCTGATTGAAACCTAATATCTATCATATATAAAGAAATCCTACAGCTCAAAAATAAAAAGACAAACAGCTCATTTAGAAAAATGGTCAAGTGATTTGAATAGACACTTCTCCAAAGAAGAAATACAATTGTGTAGAAAACACATGAAAAGATGCTCAACATCACTAGCTACTGTGGAAATGCACATCAAAACAAAAATGAGATATCATTTTACACCCATTAAACTGGCTGCTATTTTGAAAAACAGAGGACTACGAGTGTTGGAGAGGATGTGGAAGAATGGGAAATCTTATCCACTGCTGGTGGGAATGGGTAATGGTGCAGACATTTTGGACCAGTCTGGTGGAACCTCAGAAAACTAACTATAGAACTGCCATATTATCCAGCAATTCCATTGCTGGGTATATACTCAGAAGAATTAATAGCAAGGACATAAACAGATATATGCATGCCAATGTTTATAGTGGCATTATTCATTATTGCCAAAAGTTTTAATAAACCCAAGTGTCCTTCAACACATGAATTAAAGAAATTGTGGTATATACATAAAATGAAATATTACTCAGCTGTAAGAAGGAATATAGTATTAACACACAGGATAATATGGATGATTCTTGAGGACCTTATGTTGAGTGAAAAAAGTCAGGCACTGAAGGACAAATATTACACGACATCACTGATATGAATTAAACAAAATGAGCAGACTCACAGAGCTAGAATCCAGATACTAAACTTTAGATTTACAGGAGACAGAAAGGTAGAAGAAGATTTTGAGCGAAGGCCCATATGGGCAAAATCAATGGAGGGGCATGACAGGGGTTCAGTGATAGTTTTGCATTGGGCACGGGATGGTTTGTCAGGGTGGTAAGGTTGGGAGGGTGGGTAGGATAGTCCATTGAACTAGGGGGAAGTTTGGGAAAGGAGCAGGTGAACACTTGGGATTTGCAGGTACATGATTTAAACTACAGTGTTGGGAGTGCTCTTTTGTCAGTATTGCTCAGGATGGTTACTGGCTTAGGGTGTTGGATATGGAGGCCACTTGGGAGAAGGTGCACCTGATGCAGACTTCTTCAGAGTGTGTGAGTGTTCATCTTTTCATACTGAGTTATACCATGGGTGAAGACCCACATAATGAGCTGGAATGTTTTGGATTCCCATCCTGGGGAGGCCGGCTACATTCTCAATAGAGGGGTGCAAGTCTCTCAAGAACATGGGCTGTGCCTAATCAGGGGGACAGGCTAGTATGTCAAGTCCTCAGTGTTGTTCCAAGTAACTATGAATCTTGTCCTTCAAGAAGTGAAGGCTGGTGGTTGCCATGGGTCCCAAAGGGAAGGGGAGAGAGAAATAGCATAGATGGAAAAGGGGGCATTTTGGGGGTGATGGAAGTGTTTTACATGATCTTGCATGATGGATATGGGCCTTGTTAAATTTCATCAAAATTATACAAGTGTATGGTCCAAAATGTAAACCATACTGTAAACCTTGACCATGGTTTTTAGCTATGTTTCAATATTTGTACATCAGTAGCAACAAATGTACCATCCATATATAAAATGTTATTAATAGACGAAGGAGTAAAGGGGAAGGAGTTGAGTATATGAGAGTCCCCTGTATTCGGTACATGACTATTCTGTAACTTAAAACTTCTTTGAAGACAAAAAGAATAAAGTAAGACACTGGGGGAATAAATGGAAGAAAAAGTCACTGTACATTCAGGATAACTGATCTTACAGTGATGAATGCCAAAATGTCAAAAAAAATTAAAATATTTTTTCATTATTTTTCATTATCTCAAATATTTTTTTATTTTTAATTTTTAAGTGTTATTTCTTATTTTTAAAACAATATTATTATTCCATATTCTTCTTCATTGTATATGGCTATTTTATTTTTTTCATTTTTCAAGAACTTTTGGATCACAGAAGGATCACAACTGTGGCAGGGGAAGATCATTGATGTGTGGTGTCAGTGATGGGGGATACATGGGAGGATGTTCACCTAGGCATACATATAAACATATAAATATGTTCAAGTGTTCATGAGACATTGTCACGGTAGGTGGAGATTCATACAATAACTGAAAGAATATCAAATTCCCATCCTGGGTAGCTCTGCCACATTCTCTAATGGAGAAGCTAGAATCCCCCAAGTACAGGGGCAATGACTATTGAAGGAGCATTGTCCATTGATGGGACCTTCATGCTGATGACTGTGCTTATGAACCTTTACTCTTGAAATTGAAACTTTGCCTAGTATTATAGGGTGCCTAAGAGTTACCTCCTGAGAGCCTCCTTGTTGCTCAAATGTGGCCTGTCTCTAAGCCAAACTCAGAATATAAATGAAATAACTTCTCCCCAGCTTGGGACATGTCTCCCAGGGATGAATTTCCCTGGAACTGAGGGATTACTACCAAGCACCAACTAGCAATGCAACCTGAAATGTCCTTGACCAAAAGGGGGAAAAGGTAAAGACAAATGTGTTTATATAGCTAAGAGACTTAAAAGTGAGTCGGGAGGTCATCCCACAGGTAACGCTTATGCATGTCTCAGCAGGATCTCATTGAGAGCCAAAGTAGATACTACCCTAGATAGAGGGGCTCCTGAGGGCCCTGGAGACATCCAGACACTATAGTCAGGGCAGATAGCTCAGGAGTTTGGTGCCTTGCCAGTGGGCCCTACTTTGAAATTTATGCTTTCCAGTATGACAGAATTGGACTCAGCTGTGTTTTCTGTACGCGTGTCTCTACTGTCCCTTCTATTTGAACCTATAATTAGTACTAGAGTTGGTAAGTGTACATCCAAGAGGCTTAAATTTTTGGGCAGTCCATGTGTCAATTGGGCCCTGAATCTCAACTGAGCTGCAATACCTACTCTCCAGTTCATTGGACTCATCCAGGGCAACAAACAAGGAGGAGATGATGGGCAACCACCAAACCAAGGACCCAAAAGAGTCTACATCTTCAAGCAAGAGAGTCCCATCCATCCACCAAATGGGATTGAAGTCCCTCTCAATTAGAGGTGGAGTGGGCATCACCATCCCAGAATCCTCAGGATGGGGAATGATCTATGACTAATGTAGACTACTGGTATTCTACTATAGACTTATTGTGATTCTACTAATGGAAGAAATTATATCATTGATGTGGAGGCTGTGGCCACTGGAGGTTCTGAGGGCAAGGGGAGGGAAGAATAGGTGTAATACGAGAACATTTTAAGGACTTGGTAATCCATCCTGAGTGACATTGCAATGACAGATACAGGCCTTTATATATCTTGCCATAACCTACATAATTGTGTGGGAAAGAGTGTAAACTACAATGTAAACTATAATTAATGCTTAGTGGCAATCCTCCAAAATGTGTTCATCAATTGCAATGAATGTACCACACTAATGATCCTTGATAAAATGGGAAAATTTGGGAGGTGTGGGGAGCGGGGCATATGGGAATCCCCTATATTTTTTATGTAACATTTATATAATCTAAGTATCTTTGAAAAAATAATAATTATATATATACAAACAAACAAACCATAGAAAAACAATGGTCTGGAAGTAGTCATTAATACCTTACTAATTTTCAACATTTATTTATTTCCTTCATTTTGTAGACTACCTCTTTCCTCATTGTGGGTTTATCTTCCTAGCAGTAAATACATTTATCTCCATGCCAACTTCTTTTGGTAATTTATCTATATCACTGTCTAGATCTGTATGTGAAAATTGGCTCCCTCAAAGACAAAATGCAATAGTCAAAAAAGTAAATACAAAGTTGCTATTATACAGTGTTTCACATCATTGTTCACTTTTTTATATTGCTTTCAATTGGCTGGAAATGATCAAATATTCCCAAAGTTTATAAAACCCTTGTCTCTCTCTACACTGCTCCATGAATCTCCTCTTCATTATTATTCCATTAACTTTATAATACAGATTAAAAATAATTGAAATTTGCAACATGCTATTTTTGAATTTGAAAATTCCAACAAAATTTCTAAACCTCTTAGCATGCTTGTGTTAATTGATATTCACCATATCTAACTCATTGGGGCAGCCACTTGGAAAATCATGAAAGAAAATTTGTGGGCTTATTTATTTTAGACCCCAGTTCCCTGAAAACTTTGAAGTCAAATGCAATATAGTCTTAGGGATTTTCTTTCTACTTTATTTGTGTATTTTTATAAGTCTTTGTAAAAGATTCTTTTTTAATATATTCCCTATCACAAATGTTCTGTGATATATGCAATTATAATCAAATATACTGCTCCATACCCTTGAAGGTATAAAATAAATATTTTCAACATCTTAAATATCTGTCCAGGGGGAGATAAGAGAACAAACTTTGAAAATTTTAAACTAAGATTTTGTTGTTGTTGAAACTATTTCTGACCACTGGAATCATATATTCTGTTGTTACTCTGAATAATTTTGTGAGGAAAAAAAAAGGATTAAACATATTAGAAAGATAAGAGTAATGCTGGTGGGTGAGAGGCCAGCTCTCTGGGTGTCTCGTGCCTGTTTTCTCACATTGCTCTTTTGATCCTATTCTCACTAGACCTTATTCACCTCCAACAAGATTGGTGACACACCAGAAAAACTTTGATGCCTTGCCAAAACCCCATTCCTCTGTGAAAGTATAGATATTTATCTAATAATTTTGTAAACACTGATTCTGTCAACTTCAAATACATTTTTCTACCTGTGGAAAATGAATTTGCTAATGCATGTGAGGCAGGTTAGTATAGGAAATGAAGGAAGGTGGTTGGTCAGAACAGAGCCACAACCATCACAGCTGGGACCCTGCAAAGAACACGACCTTGAGACCTGGCCCAGAAATCCCCTGAGGGAAGGCAGCTGCTTGAAAACAAAGCCTCAACCATTACAGCTGAAAAACCTTCCAAGACCCTGGTCATGAGGTCCTGTTTGAAACTCCTAGGCTCAAAAGAAACCTGGATAACTCCAAACAGAAAGGCTTCCCCTTTGGCCTCCTGCAAGCTAAGAGGTGAGGATAGAAAGGCAGCCAGTCAGAATAGCAAATAGGTGTGGGAAGAACAGCTTTAACAATGGCAAACCCCAGACACCAGGTGCATCTTTATACCTGGGGGATGGTTGCTCTCACATCTTGGGTGCATGCTATCTCTTTTCTCTCATTTCTCTATAAACTCTACTTACTGGCATCATTAGTCTGGTGCATCTCTGAATTCTTTCTATCCACTTAGCCAAGAATGTAGAACCCAGAGCACTCCAATAACACATGGATGTAAATTTAACTCATCTAAAAAGTATATTTCTACCAAATGAGACTCATGCCCATAGTACAACTTTTATTTTTATTTCCAGAGAAATGTTTGCTAAACATGAAAGGTCTGGTAGAAGGTTACTGTTCTTAACTCCTTCCTTTTCCTGTATCTACTCATCCACTGGCATGAAACTGTAATACTAGAAAAACCTAGTACAGCTTGAATATTAAGGCATTGTACTATATCTTATAATGTTTAAAAAAATTCAATATATCTCTTGCTCACCTATTAGGAGGCACACAGAATTACAGATTTAATATTAACCAGATTTAGCTGCACCAGAAATTATAACTATTTGCTTCCTCATCTTTACTAACATCCGTCATTATCTGTACATTCACATCCATAGCACCCCACACCCTTATCACCACAAGATTACCAGACATTACGTACCATGCATCTTTTAAGATTAAAACAAAAATTAATTTTTCCAGACCCTCCTTAGGGATGTCACCCTGATAATTAACTTTCATTTTTTTTGACTGGTATAAAATCTGTGAGAAAAACCTTTAATGGAGAGCCTGGTTTGAGATTGTACATCTGCTGGTGAATTAATACTCTTTTCCTTCCTATCCTAGTTCAATGTGTCTGTCTATTCTGTCAGGCCAAGTGAACACACCCAGCTGAGGACCACCCCAGCCTCTCTTCAAAACCTGGAATATCTCTAAAGTCATACATAGATTGCCCTGTAGTTTCAAGGTTGATAAAATAATAGCAATCTTGGTGTGTAATTAAAGTACTCTGTTTAAATCTCCCCTGAAAAAAGTATCTTATAAACAACTTACAGAATTCATCTGGCCCAAAAGTGTTGGAAGAGGGAGAAAACATCTCTAGATTAATGAGTTTTCAAAAACATTCAAGGCATCGTCCAAAGCAGTGCACTCATTAATCAATTGTCCAAAACTTTCTAGTCCCACCTGAAACATTCTATGCCCCAGACATAGAAATGTCCACAGGAATCAGTATGCATTCCAGACAGAACAATGCTCAAAGCCTTGTTTAGTGACTGTTTCCTGGTATTAAGCCTCTGAGTTTGCTCTTCAGGAAGGCACAGCTTTGATATGCCCAGTCAACCTGGGAGTACCTTTGTTTTTGTAGGACTCCCTTTTTCTCTTTCCCTTTTCACAGCTGTCAAACTCCACTAAATGCCAGCAGATTGTTTTATTATTTTCAGCAATGCCCTGGAGGTAGTAATTGCTCTATAAAGAAGAAGGGCCCCAGTGTTCTCAACATCCTGAGCCCAAAGTAGAAACTCCATTCCACTGTGGCGGCTGCATAGAAGAAAGCCTCCATCTCTCAACTTCACTCCCCTGGACCTTATTCTCAGCAATATGTAGAAGGGAGAAAGAGGAGAAATACTGACCTCCTGCTCCTCCCTGGAATAAAGTACTCTCACTGGGAGCTAGGAAAGAGACAGACCTGTTCCAGGCTGCAACAGTGTAGAGCAGAATATGCACCTGTTGAGATGGGGGGCAGGTAAGGAAGCAATCTTGGTTCAATTACCATACACTCTAGACTTTCTTAAAATATTATTTCATAGATTTTCTTGGATACATGTTTCATCATTTCTTGTTGGCCCTTAGGGCCATATTCAGATGGTTTAAATACTTCTTGATTTTTTTTAATGTCTTTCACCAGTTTCACCGGGGAGTGAGACTGGGGATTTCCTCACATCTTCAGGCTGCAAGTTGATCTCCCAAGCTTGCATTTTTATTTGAGTAAAACAATATGTTTCAAAGGAATTCTAACTATAGCATTGAATGCCAATGATTAAGGTACGGATATTGGATTTTGCATTGGTTTAAATTTGTTTCTGAGCAGCATTTCTGGCATTAATATATTGGCATGAGAACTGAATCAACATGTTAGGTGAGTTCCTGTCCCTTTCATGATACTAAACTTAATTAAGTCATCTCCTGTAGGTCCTCATTTTTTTGACTATTAAGTAAAAAACAAAATATCTCTTTTTCCTCATTATATTGTTATAAATATAACCAATAAATTTGTCACAACCTCGTTGTAAATATGATGGGAAGAATTTATAAAAATGATTATGACGTTTAAAAGCCAAATAAACCATATTAATGTTCTATAACAATGATGTAAAAATGAGATGATATATTATAGTGGTTACTTACACGGTCTTCGGGTTGGAGACCTGGCTCCACAACCAGCTGTTTGATATTGGGCAAGTTTCTTGTTTGGACTTAAATTCTTTTAAAAGGGAATGATTGTTCAGATTTATTCCTGAAGGTTTTTTATGAATATGTTTCACAACAGAATTTTATACTATGTTTATTTAATGGGTTTGTTAACAGCTACTCCCTCTTCATTGATATTAGTTCTGATGATATGCAACTTAGAATTATACATTCCACTGCTTAGAAATACTGATTCTCCTTGAATAGATTTCACTTTTACACCTTATTGTAACAACCCTCATTTGTTTTCCTTTATTTTAATTCTACTCAGGACCAAACATCTAGTATTCTTTCTGTCTTCAGGCTATAGGGATTACAAGGCAGAATTCCTGAGGTGAATATATTGAGGTTTTTCAAGTCACTGAGGCTTCAAGTTATCCTTGAGAGCTGATGTGAGTGCTGGAGCACTAATTATGCCCAAATAAAAACAAGACAAAAACCAAATGAATAGACTCTGAAAATGATGTAGGCATAGCTGAAGATATGTTTTCTGATATCCTGCCCTCAGGACTCTTCTTGACTCTAATGTGTCCTTGTTGCTTCCAGAAGCTTATGATGCTCTCTGGCTGTGGAAGTGCAGGGCTGCATCCAAGCTGAATCCTGCAGGGCAGATGAATGCATGAGAAAGAATGGTTATCAGTGATATGGGTCCTGGAGAGAAGATTGGTGGTGGCAATGCAGGTGAACGAACCAATGGCATTCAATTCAGACATGGGAAATAATAATATATGGCTGTAAAAGGGAATGTAGTTAATAAAATCTCTAAAGAAAAAAAATAATATGTCAATTTTTAATGTATTAAAAATTGATGGAATTTGACCACTTTTGACATATTGAAAGAGTAATTTCACATAGTTCTGTCTAATATATGAACATAAATCCAAAGATTGACAATTTGTTCTTTTTCTTGTATTTCTACTACAGGTTTAATTTTTTAAAATTTGTTTTCTATACATTATCTTTTTTAAGCTACTCTTTAATTAAAGGTGCATTATGAATATTTTCCCATGATAGTATTTTCCTACATATAAGATCTAGTACCTTTTCCAGTTTTATGAACCATGAATAATTTAATTCCCCATTGTTGGGATTTAGGTTAATTCTAAAGTTTTTCCTTTATATAAATAAATGTGTAATGTTTTCCCCAATACCTAAAGCTTTTTAACTTATCTGCTGTTACACGGTAAGAAAAGTTTCTTGTAGAGGGACTCTTAATCAGAAGGCAATTTTAAAATATTTGATACATGATTGAAATTGTGTTTTGAAAAAGTACCAATTTGGACAATAATTGTACACACTTGAGAGTTTCTGTTTCCTCACAAACTCATACATGATATGTTATTTATTTATTTTAAAATTTAGCATTTTGCTATAAACAAAATTGTGAGTCATTATGGCTTTATTCACATTTATTTTTTTTTGAGTTCATCATTATTTTATTTCATTTTTCCCATCTAATAATAACAATAATAATCAGATAGAATTCAAGGAAGCTTACTATCACTCTTCAATTATTTTTTTTTTTTTAAAGAGGTAAAAGATACAAGGATCAATAGAAAGAAACATAAAGACTCACAGATGATATGTTGGTCTACAAAATACTAGATATTAATAGAGTTGATATGAGTTAAGCAAAGAGGTTGGATATAAGATCAATATACAAAAATCATCTGCCTTCCCATATTTAGCTGGAAAGAGAAAATACAGTTTCAAAAATATCATTTATTTTGCCCAAAGATGATCTGGACCTTTAATAAGAATATTATAAAACTATGCCAAAAATATTGAATGAAAAATCTATACCTCATTTATGAAAAAAAAAAAAACTATTCAATATCATGAGTATGTCAGTTCTTTTCAAGTTGGTTTACAGATTCAATGTAATCCAAATCAAATTCCAAACTATGTCATTTATGAAACATGACAAATAATTCTAAAATTTTATGAAATCTCAAAATGCCAAAAATATCCAAGTATGAGAACTTTCTTTCCCAAACACCATTGTTTAATATATATATTTATATATTTTTTAAAGGTGCTTAGATTACCTAAATATTACTCAGAAATTACAGGGATTCCCATGTTCCGCACCTCCCACACCTCCAACAACATCCCACACCACCATCCTTCATCAGTGTGGCAATACACCCGCAATGGATATACACAAGCTGGGGCCTTGCCACCGAGCATAGACCACAGTTCACATCATAGACCACACTCTCTCCCACACAGTTCTGCATGGTATATGCTGATGCAGAATGGCCTACATCTGTCACCACAACACCACTCAGGACAACCCCCAAGTCCCAAAAAGCCCCTGTATTTCAACTGCCCCTCCTCTCCCTACCCTAAAAATGTTCAGTGGCCATTGGCTCCACCTCACTGTTACAATTTCTACCATTGCTTGAATCACAATGTGTCTACAACAGAACACCACCAAGTCCACTCCAGTCCACAGCTCCTCCCCCAATCCTGAGGGGACTGGGATGGTGATGTCCACTCCACCTCCAAGCGAGAAAGGGTTTATATCCCATGGATACGATGGATGGGATTATTCTGCCTGCAGCTGCAGGCCCTCTCCATTCCCCGGGATGGCTGTGGCCCATTGTCATCTCCTCGCCAGGTGACTTGGATGAGTCCATTGAGCTGTAGTGTAGGAGTTGCAGCTCCATTGCGATTCCAGGCACAGCTGGCACATAGGTATGCCAGAGGCTCCAGTCTCTGGAAGTACACCTAAAAACTCCAGCATCACATAGAGGTTTGAATAGAAGGGAATGATGGACCATGTGCAGGGAGGACTTATTTGAGTCCAACTCTGTCACTTTCAGAAGCACAGACTCCAACAAAGAGACCATTAATTAGGCATCAATCTCTGGGGCTATCCCCACTTACATAGGACCTGGGTGTCTCCAGAGACCTCAGGGGTCGCTCTGTGTGGGGTGATATCCACTTTGGTGTTCTATGAGATCCTACTGAGGTGTGCGTAAGCATTACCTCTGGGATGACTTCCCGACTATCTTTGAAGCCTCTTAGCCACGTGAATTCATTTCTCTTTACCTTTTCCCCATTTTATTCAAGGTCTTTTTCCAATTGGGTTGCCAGTTGGCACTTGGTATTAATCCCTTGTTGCCAGGGAGGCTCATCCCCGGGAGTCATGTCCCATGTTGGGGGGAAGGTAATGCATTCATATGCTGAGTTTGGCTTAGAGAGAGGCACATTTGAGCAATGAGAAGGGTCTCAGGTGGCAACCCTTAGGCACCCCATAACAGTAGGCTAAGTTTCAATTACAAGAACAAATACTCATAAGGCTAGTCCTCAATACCAAGAACCGATCAGTGGGCCATCCTCTTTTGCCAGATATGGCCTGTGCACTCAGGGGACTGTTGCTGCTCCCTTGGGGAATGTAGCAGAGCTCTCCAGGCTGGGAATTCAGATTCCCTCATTTATTGAGTAATTGTCTACCCACCGTGACCATGCCACATCCCTTGATCATTTGAACAAATTTATACATCTTTCATGTATATTCAGTGGGACTTACTCCCATGAATCCCCCATCCCAGACACCCTGCACCAATGAACCTCTGCAGACCCCCTTGTAACCCTTCTGTGATCTAAACCTTCCTTGAACATGAAGCCCATATAATAACAAAATACAATTAATAGAAAAAAGAAATAATAATGATAAGCTTAAATGCAAGAGATATGTACAAGGAAACTCAGAAGAAGAAAAAAGAAACTAAACTAAAAATAAAATATAATTAGAGGATTGGGACATTAAAAAAATGGGAAAAAAACAAAAAAAATCCTTTTTTAAAAGAAATTATACTTTTTCCTTTTATCACTGTTTTATCGCATGTCCAGTGTACCGTGACACCTTCCGCCTCTCATTCCCCAGTGTCGCCTAAATTTCGATTTAATTTTCAAAGAAGTTTTAGGTCACAGCAAAGTCACACACGGAATACTAGAGACTCCCACATACCCAACCTCCCTCCCACATCCCCACCCCATATTAAAACCTTTATTTTCTTTTTATGGATGTTAGCATTGTTATAACTGCTATACAGATAGTAAATTTAGCAACTAAAATTTGTCAATGGTGTACAGTATAGTTTACAATTTAGACTGTACAGTTTAATAATTTTTTATGATATTTACCACGTCCTGTGTCCATTACTGTAAGATAATGAAGAATATTTATCATGACCAATAAATATCCCATTTGATCTTTTCTTTTCCTTCCTCCCCACCCCCTGGGGCATATGACCCTCCACTGTCTTGGCTCATGGGATGACAAGACTCATAGTTTTATGCGCTGGGTATTCTAACCTGCCCTTCCTAATCTACCCACCTGTTAACCCTGCACCACCAAGCCCAGTAAAATCTCTACCCACCTATCCTATCCTTAAATATGTAACTATACTCTATCAATTTACCATAGAATATGTCAATATGGGTGATGGCTAGCAACCTACCATTTTCTTTCTCTCCCTTGTTAACCTATCTTTCACTCAGTGGTTCTCAGAAACTGTTAACTTTCCTCAATTTAAATCAATGAAGTCATAAACTGTTCATCCTTCAATGTCTGGCTTGCTTCACTCCACATAAGGTCTTCAAGATTCATCCATGTTATTCCATGTGTTAGCACTTTATTCCTTCTAACAGCTGAGTAATATTCCATTGTATGTATGTACCACATTTTGCTTATCCATTCATCTGTTGATGGGCACCGGGGCTGATTCCAACTTTTGGCAATTGTGAACAATGCCGCTATGAACATTGGTGTGCATATATCTCTTCGTGTCTTTGATTTCAATTTTTCTGGGTATATACCCAGTAGTGGGATTGCTGGATCATATGGAAAATCTATTGTTAGTTTTCTGAGGAATCACCAAACTGTCCTCCACAGTGGCTGGACCATTCAACAATCCACACCAGCATTGGATGAGGGTTCCCATTCCTCCACATCCTCTCCAACACATATATTCTGCTGTTTTTTAATACCTGCCATTCTGATGGGTGTAAGATGATATCTCATTGTGGTTTTGATTTGCATTTCCCTAATAGCTAGCGATGTCAAGCATTTTTTCATGTGCTATTCAGCCATTTGTAATTCTTCCTTGGAGAAGTGTCTTTTCAGGTCACTTGCCCATTTTTTAAATGGGTTGTTTGTCTTTTTATTTTTGAGATGTACGATTTCTTTATGTATGCAGGATATTAGCCTCCTATCAGATATATGATTGCCAAATATTTTCTCCCATTGGTTAGGCTGCCTTTTTATTTTCTTAATAATGTCCTTTGAGGTGTAGAAGTTTTTAATTTTGATGAAATCCCATTCATCTATTTTTTCTCTTGCTGCTCGTGCTTTGGCTGTGAAGTTCATGAAACCATTTCCTATTAAAACGTCCTGCACATACTTCCCTACATTATCTTCCAAGGTCTTTATGGCTTTGGCTCTTATATTTAGATCTTTGATCCATCTGGAGTTGATTTTTGTATAAGGTGTGAGAAGGTATTCTTCTCTCATTCTTTAGGATATGGATATCCAGTTCTCCAAGCACCACTTGTTA